>LJSK01000009.1:170813-200917 GCA_001299535.1 Leptomonas seymouri
GTGTGTGGGGGGGGGGGAAGGGAGCTACTAAGCGGTATGGGTGGTTTCATAGCAAGGAACGTTTTCCCGCTAGGAATCCCACATGCAGAGCACTGAACGCACTGCTTCTATGAGAGGTCTTTGTATGATTCAGCAGCTCGTCAATTTGTGTTTCCTTCTCAGTGTTATCCCGGCGGCCTGTTGACATCGAAGAAAAAATGAGCAAGACGAAACAGCAAGATATGAGTGCGTTGTTGCATGATGCCAATGCGTGAGGATTTGTTTATTCCGAAGCCTGCGACTGCTGCACGTTGTTTTTTCCGCCGTTGGCGTGCCGCATTGCTTTCGAGGACTTCGTTATGACTCATTCGTGGAAGTTCGCAACCGCAAGCTGTGGAAGAATTGTTGTTTCACTACCACCTTTGTGCAATGCAGCAGAGGGAACACTATTATCGTTATTATCAAGAGCGTCAACAATACAAAAATAAAACGAGCTCAGCACCCCGCTGCCACTCCCCCCCCCCATCACTCCTTACACACTCATAATAATAATAATAATACTGTATAAAATGGAATTAGCAGGCAGTGCAACAAAAAGTACGCAAGAAGCAAACTTAAAGTAGAGACGCCAACGCGGCTTCGCGTGCTGCACGGCAACTAAGAGGAGAAGAGTTCGATGTCAGTGAAAGCCGCCTAACTCCAGAGGCGGCGAGCGAGAAGGGGAAGAGAGGTCAATAGAATCAAGATGCGAGGCTCTCAAATACGTGTGGTACACAACACAATGGAAAAAGAAGAACGGAAAAATACAAGAGGTGGCGAAACTCACACGTGAAGTGCACGCTATCAACTTAAAATGGGTCGAACGTTTGGGCTCCGCTGTCAGCCACTGCCAACAGCGACGAGAGATGCCCAAGCTATGTGTGCCTCCGCAAGGATGGGGCAGAAGTGAACAAGAGCGGGGCGGGCTGAATACAGAAGGCAGCCAGAACCTAGCGGAAGTGTACCCGCACCAAATAATAATAATAATAATAGGATAATTTAAAAGGGGAAAATCGCCACGAAGTAACAATAGTTGTGTTTTGCCTCTGTTAACCTTAACTATCGTAATCATTATCGCAACACACACTAACACACACACAGAGGGGAGGGGGGGAAGGGAAGGGAATGGCCAGCGGTGGCATAAAAAATAAAAAGGAGCACCACCGCCTATGTTGCGCTTTTTTTATTTTATTTCCTATCCTTTCATTGTCCTCCCTTTTACCGCTGCCCAAAAAGCCCGCCGGAAACCTCAACGACGAACTCGACCGGTGGCTTCCAATACATCAGAATTACGTGAAGGGGAAACAAAACAAAGGGGCATACCGAAAAAGAAAAATCATGATCGATATTACAACTAGCAGACAGTCCCTAAACCAACGCGAGTGAGCCACACCCCACTACTCATCCAATTGCACCCATCACCAGAGAGTTCTTGCACTCCGCCGATGATGTACAGCGGAACAGGTAAAAGAGGCATATCACGGCAGAGGACGCGACGACTACGCCATTGCGCAGCAGCCGTGCGTGCGACTCTGCTATGCGACTCAAGGAAATGAGCAGTGAGTTGGCTCAGCAAGAAGCACCATTCACGGTGAACGCATTACCTTCCCTTTTATAATGGAAGTGATGTAATTCGGCTGCGTTGCTTCTAGGCGGTGTAATACGTGTTCAGGAACTCGCGAAGGATGTCCTTGACGATGGTGCGATCGGGAATGCGCTGCGCGGTGCCGTATAGGGTCGCACTAGTCGCACCAACCGGCGGCCTCTTGCCCTCTGCCAGAAGCCGCTTCCGCTCCTCGTACAGCGCGTCGCCCACCTCCTTCACGTCCTTGATGAAGCGCTCAGCGATGCCGTCTTGCGTCTGCAGCATCGTGACGCTGAACTGCAGCCCAGAGGGGAACTGCAAGTTGTTCAGCACCCACCCGCGCTTCTTCAAGCCGTCGCCGAGCTGGAAGATGTCGATTGTGTTGCTGTTGAAAGCAAATACGCTCGTAATAGGCTCGCCGATAATGTGAATGTATGGTAGCTTCGCCAGCGCCGTCGTAATTGTCTCGCGCGTATGCAGAATCTTATCGCAGCACTCCACGTAGCCCTGTTCTCCCATGCGCACCATAGCGGCCCACGTACCAGCGATCACATTACCGGGTTTCGACCCGCTCACAGCCGGCGAGCAGTACATACCGCCTGGCCACTCCGCAATACAACAGAACTGGTAACTGCGCAGATCCTTGGTACGATAAAGAACAGTTGACGTGCCCTTTGGCGAGTAGCCGTACTTGTGCGTGTCACATGAAATGGACGTGACGCCGCGGTTGCGGAAGTCCACAACAGGGGCGTTGCGGCCCGTTTTCGCGAGGAAGGGCATAATGAATCCGCCAAGGCAGCAGTCGACGTGGAATCCGATGTTGTGCTTGAAGGCCACCTCCGCAATCTCCTCAATGGGATCGATGACACCGTGTGGGAAGTTCGGCGCAGACGCGGCCAGGGCGACCGTGTCATAGCGGATGTACTTCTCCATCTCCACCGGGTCCACGCGACCAGTGGCTGCGACAACAGGCACCTTAACTAGGCTAATGTTGAAGTACTCCGCCCCCTTGTCGAACGCGGGGTGAATTGTGATAGGCACAATGATGGACGGACGTTCAATGCCACGCGTGTCGCGGGCCCAGTCACGGTAGGTCTTCAAGGCCATCATGATGCTCTCCGTGCCACCAGAAGTGACAGCGCCGCCAGCATCTTCCAGCAGGTGGCCGTTGAACATGTGAAGTACCATCGAAACAATTTCTGCCTCCATCTTTCGCGTAGCACCGAAAATGTCGCTGTGCAGCGGGTTGCTCCACTGAAAGATGGCCATGACGTCGTTGATGAAGTTCGTGTGAGTCCTGCCACCATGGTATACCGTGCCACTGAAGCCGCCGTCCTCGTAGCTCAGATCCAGGTCGGCGTGAAGCCGTCGCACCAACTCTAGCACTTCTGCTTCGCTGCGCGACTTCTTCGGGAGGACGAGAGCTTTGAACTCGCCATCTGTCGACGGCATCTTCAAATCCTTTGTCGCCTTCTTCACCTGAATAGAGATGAAGGGATTCGCGAAGCAGCGTATGCCGCGCCACACGGCCTGCTTCGTGCGCTTCACCATCTGACCATCACCGAAGCAGTCGAGAGCAACACGCGTTGCTGCCGCGGCGCCGATTGTCAGAACGATAATTTGCGTGGGCGTGCGGTCCTTTAGCTTCTCATTTACGAAATCCGATAGGGTAGTCATTTTCTCGTTACCCATCTGGTGTTACTTTATTTTTCTATATTGCCGGCGGTGTGGGTCAAGGCAGGCTTCCACTGTTTTCCTCACAAGTTGGCGCTAAGTGATGTATTATCACTGCGTTCGCTGAGTTTTGTGCGTGTGTGTGTGTTTCTTCGTGTCAATCGCCTCGCTTTTCTCACAAGACAAGAACTGGATGGATACGAAAAGAATCGTTAGATATCCTAAACCGAGATTAAAGATCGGCAAAGTCACCAAACGATGGTGATTTAACGATTCACGCGCTACACAACAATTGGTAGACCGCCGAACGCAAGGACAACTTCAGAAGAATTTCACAGTAGCATTTCCCGTCCTCGACGAGAGCAACGAGCGACGTCTTTAGAAGGATCTATGTTGGTGAAGAAAAATAGGTGACACCCGACTTGATCAAAATCATTAACGTGTGTAGTTATAGAAAATGTGTGGGGAAAATTAGAAACAAAGCAAAAGATACGATTGAAGAACAACAAATGAGAACGCGAGGAAAGTGAAAAGGCAAAAAGAAAGATGCTCATCTCCCAGCGGCCAAGTGCAGATGGGGGCGGGGGCAGACACATCAACGAACAAAACAAAGGCAAAAAAAAAAATGAGGAGGAGACGCGTCGCGCGGAGGGCACAGGGGATCAAACGCACGATTGTGTCATCATCACTTCTGTGAGTACTCTTGAGAGAGGCACTGTATAGAGCGCTTCCTTCTCGTTCTTCGTGAGGTCAATGAAGCTGCAGAGCCTTGCAAATGCTTTCATCAATAGCCCGCGGTGGCTCTTTGAAATGTACCAACATGCTATCGAAAAAGTGGAACTCTCTTAGAGACCACCGTTGAGACACAGTGGGCAACGCGTTCTGCTAGCCACAACACCCCAAGCAACTCGTCTGCACGTGGTCAACTTCGCAACAGTTTTTTTCTTCTATTTGGGAAGCGCAAATGCACCGTAGTAGTACAACTATTAGCTGCTCAGCCATACACGCACGCACAAGCATCGGCAGCAGGGACAAGAGAGAGGGGGAAAGAAAAAAAAGGGGGGGGCGGAGGCGGAAAAAGGGGTGGTACAACGAACAATCACTAAACATAAACGAGACTACGCCCCAACCTGCCCTTTTGATCCAACAGACAATAAACAGGGAGCACTCAGTCTTCCACCGCAGCGCTGGCCCGGTGCAGGAGCAGGTCGGCCGGCACCGGGAGAAACAAAGAACGGAGAAAAGAAGAACAGTCATGCTCTTAAAGGTTTTTAAAATAGAACCGTTAACTCCTCACCAGGGTAGAAGATGAAGCAGGCGGCGAGGCGAGGGTGGAGGTCCGCAACCACAATCCCACGATCATCGTTGCCGTTCAGCACAATCCGCAGTGTACCCTGGGCTCCGTCGTAGATGAAGTGAACACGATCCCCTCTTCTGCAAACGGGTAGCCGCCTCACCGCCGAGGTGTAACGGCCCACCTGGCCATCCAGAACACCAGCGCAGGCAGGCTTCCAGTAAAAACCATCCGGCACCTGACCGGGCCGCGAAGTCTTCTCCACCACACCAATAAAAGAATCGGAGATGTTATCTAGCCGAAGCTGCCATGACACAATGCCGCGGTCCTCGGGAAAGCTAGACATGATTGACTGAAACGTCTCCTTGCTCCGCACACCGATCTGTGTGGAGTTTCCGCCACGAGCAACACAGCGCAGCTGCACGCCATCCGCCAGCACCGTTGCCTCCACATCATCATCTACAGGGAAGGTGAGACGGAGCGGTCTACTCGGGGCAAGGATGCCGCCGCCCCCGGATGTGGTGCTCACATTCAACGACGCGCTGCCACCGTAAGTCGCAGAGCGATTGAGATTCATGGCATATTTCTGGCGCTGCTGCTCCTGTATCTGGTCCAAGCCAGGCTCGACCGTTTGCAAATCCAACGCAACATCTAGTCCAGTCAGAGCCATATCCCCGAGACTCACCACCTTGAAGCCGCTCCCCGTGACGGAGGGCAAGTCGGAGCTAAGGCGATTACTGAGCTGAGCGTGGCTCTCCAGCACCTCGTCGTCCGCGCCTCCGTTCTGAATGCTGCGGAACTGCAGCAACAATTCGTTTACGCTGTTGAGCTTTTCGAGGTACTCCCGCCGCGAAGACGTGAGGGCCGCATCACCGCTCTCACGAAGGTTGGTCAGCGTGCGGCGCACCTCGACCTCCCGTTGCATTAGCTGCTGCCTGAAGGTCTCAAAGCGCTCCGTTATCATATTCTCTACCGAATCGTAAGAGTCAGAGTACTGCACCGCCACACGGTTCATCTCCGCCGCCTGCCGTTCCAAGCGTGTCTTGTTCTCCATCAACGACTGAAGGTCCCGTGACATTTGCTGTCGTGCCTCTGCGGCCGCTACCGCCGTCGTGACGTGGCGGTGCTCGCGATGTGGCCCGACCTGTAGACAATAAGCACAGCACACTTGACTGCACTGCACACAGTAAAACTCCGCCCGGTACTCCTCGTGCAAGCGCAGGTGGCAGCGCCGCAGGTAGTTCTTGCTAGAATCGCTCAGCTTGCCAACGGCGTGTTCACGCTTCGCGCTGTTCTTGTGCACGGCGGCGCTGCAGTCGCCGCAGAAGATACTCATGCACTCGGCGCACTGCACTGTGGCTGGTGCGCACTCGCACCACTGGCACGTGCGTGGGTCAGAGGCACCTTTGGCGAGGGCGTCGACGTAAGCCTCAGTCTCATGGTCCGCATAGTGGGTGAGATTGCTGAGGTGGAATTCCGTGTACGGCGTGGCGCAGAGAGGGCACTGGAAGCCGCTGTCGCCATTGTCGCGCAGTGTCTGTTGCACGCAAGCTGTACAAAAGGAGTGATTGCACTCCAATGTAACAGGCCGCTCCAGCACGTTAAAGCAAATACCACATGTAATGAGACGTGATGTCATCCTTGTGCAGCTTTTCTGTTTCCCTTTGAATAGGTAAAAGTGGCAATGTCTATGATGTCTCTAACGGGGGTATTGTGGGGTGCTTGCCCGTCGGTTTACCAGGGCACAGGTGTGGTCTAATGTGCAACGAACTCAACGGTGCTTCTATTTCCGGTGCCAAAGCAGCATCAGGGCTCTACAAGGGAAAGAGAAAAAGAAAGAAAAGACGCTTCTTTTCATTAAAAAAATAAGGGGAGCGAGGGAAGGCAGGAGAAGAACAGAACAACGGAAAACGTTTTAGCAACTACTGCACAGCGGGAGATGGAGAAGGTAACAGACTCAGCGGCATGACAAGCTGCCAAACGATCAGCTCTCATAAACGCAGCAACGACAGAACGCAAATGCCACGCGACACCACCCAGGTGAAGCATCCCTGCAGTAGCGTGCTTGCACCGCAACTTCAGAACACCAGATACTTTACCTTCGCACTTCAAGAGGCACTTTTGCCTTCATTACCACTACGCTCCGGTTTTCCCAACACAGCGTCCTTTAGAAAGAAACCAAGACAAAAAAAACAAGCGCCGGTACTTATCGGTATCTTTCGACAGAAAAAGGAAACGCCGACACGTCACACAGACGCACAGCCCACACACTGCATATGTCAGCCTTCCATCGCTCTTCGTAACCGGGGAGAAGACTGCCTAGAAAGCAAAGCACATTTCACACACGAGCAACTGTCTGCAAAAAGACAAATATGCGACTGTGATCATCACCCCTCTCACCAAGCAATGTGCAAGAACCGCAAAGAAGGAAGTGCAATAGTCGCCACATCAAAGTAGCACTCAGTTCTTTTCTTTCCTTCCAGGAAGTGCCAAATACTACCACCACCTTCACGCACAAGCAGAAGAACACAAAAAGAAAAAGAGCAACGGTTAACATTTAGCTGTAGACACGGTTCTGAGCACGCACTCTCTGGCTCCATTCGCACGCGATCTCAAATCCGTTCAAGACCGAGGGAAGAGAACGCAGGAATCGTATGCTACGCCTGTCCTATTTACATGCGCTCATACACCACAAGTACAGCTAAGAGACAAAAAAAAACCATCACAGAAAGAAAAAACATATATATACCCCCCCCCCAAGTGCAACGTGTGTGTGTGTGTGTGTGTGTGTCCCTATGAAGAAAGATCAAATGTAGTGCACCAAGCGTAGAACACACAAAATAAAAGAGGGGCGATCCCCGAAACGGACCTCTTCTCTTTCCTCAATCTGCTCTTCTCGCCATCAAAAACGGCATTTCCTTCGATCAATGAACGTTGCACGCCTCAAAGATCCACGCGATGCCCTCTTCTAGCCCCTCGCCGGATTTCGCACTGCAGCCCTGAATGTGCCAACGGCGATCGCGGAAGTCATTCAACTCAAGAGACTCAGCCACGAACTGCGGGTCCTTCGCAGTGGCTAAGTCCTGCTTGTTGGCGATCACCAAAACCGGCACGTTGGGCACGCCCTTCAACACGTCAATGAAGGCCTCGTGCGCCTCCCGCATACGACGCTGATCTGAAGAGTCGACCACGTACATGATACAGTCGGTGTTGGCATAGTAGTCCTCCCAGAACTCGCGCAGCGCACGCTGGCCGCCGAGGTCGCACAGCTTGGCGCGCTTACCATTGCGGTTCACATCCATAACGTTGAAGCCCTGCGTCGGACCTTCTGGTGCCTCCGTGGTGTGTGCCTCGGCAACGCCAAGCTTGTTCAATATGGTGGTTTTGCCCGCGTTGTCCAGACCAAGGATGAGCACACGCGGCTCATTCACGCGCTTCATGCGGTTGCGAAGACCACGAAGCATTATTAAGTAAGCGGGGGAGGGGGCTACTACACAAGTGAAGAATCGAAGCTGGCGCTTCTTTTATCCAATAAGCCCAGTGAAGGAGAGATGTGGTAGTGCGTCTGCCGCTTTATATGAGTCACGCCCACGGGCCAAGGTGTCAGGTTTCTGGAGGTTAATAATGCCTAACAGTAGCACAGAAAGAGTGTACCTCGGCACCTTTAATGTCACTGAATGGTTTTCTAATCACGTAACGATTGCACTGGAATCATGCAGGAGAAAAACAAAGGAGGCAAGGATCTACACAGCTGGCCTCACAGGAAGTAGTGGAGCCCTGCCCAGCCCCCAAACAGGGTGGAAGCAGCAAGACGCTTGCGCAGGTGGCTCACGTCATCGATGTGACCTGTGATCAACTTAACCACACACACATATTTAATCGAGAAGGGGAATGTTCACCGTAGTAAATCTCAAATCTGAGAAGCGTAAGCAGCAATCAGCGAGCAGAAGCGCCGTCATTCTTTAATACGTTAGGCGCAAACGAAAACATATATATTAGCAGAGAGGGGGGGGATGACAAACACAAAAGAAAAACAAAAAAAATGTGACTTCTGGCGCTCAATTTACGGCGCTCCACTCTACGTCTTTGCAGCACTAGCCGCAAGAATGCACAGAGACAATAGCAGCTTCTGCACTTACAAGGAGCAGCGAACACAAAGTCCTTTTGCCAAACATTGCTGTAGCTGTTCAGCCCGTCGCGAAACCGCTTCCCGCGTAGACTGCACTTCCGTCAACAACTCCTGAAGCTCTGTCGCTC
Source organism: Leptomonas seymouri (assembly GCA_001299535.1). Taxonomy (NCBI): domain Eukaryota; phylum Euglenozoa; class Kinetoplastea; order Trypanosomatida; family Trypanosomatidae; genus Leptomonas; species Leptomonas seymouri. The sequence goes on from LJSK01000009.1 coordinate 179,642, forward strand.
GAGAGCTGAGAGCATCAACCTCACGTTGCAAGCTCGACATCGTCAATGCGTGGCGGGCCGCAATTTGTGTCCACTCGTACTCCGCCTTCCTCATCTCCTCTTCTAGGCTCTGCACTGAAGTCTCACTATTCGCCACAGCGGCTGAGGCAGGCGTGGCAGAGGGAGAAGAAGGTGCTACGCCGGTGGAAGAGGGCTCGCCGCTGCTGTGGGCTTGCAACGACAGCAGCTCCACCGTCGTCGCCGTAACAGCACCGCTGTCCTTCGACACACCGGCGCTGGCAAGGTATGCCTGCTGCTCTGCACGCATTCTCTCAATGGCTGCCTCCAATTCCGCCTTACGCAGCCCGAGCGCTTCTCTTTCCGCCTTAATAGAGGTCAGCAACTCCATCTCACCACGCAGACTGGCGATGCAAGACGACGTAGCAGGGTCGTTCTCCCATGTGCGCCGCAGCTTCTCCAATTCTTCCGCCTTCTCTTGCCATGACGCCCTCTCTTTCGCAACCGCCTCCTGTTCAGCGTTTGCAACGGTAGTGTGAACAGCCTCCTCCTCCTCAGTTCTGCGAAGGTGATCGGTGACTTCGACAATCTGCACCTCCAGCCGCAGCTCCTCAGCCGCCAGCGTTTCGAGATCCCCTTTCAGCTGGGCCTCTTCGTCGTCCATGGCCTTCGCTTCCCGCAGAAGGTCCGCCTTTTCTGCCGTCGCGAACGCCACCTTCGCCTCCAGCTCCTTCTGACGCATACTCAGCACCCTCCGCTGCTTCTCCACTTCGCTGATACGGTCCATTAGAACGGAGACGGAAGCATCGCTGGAGACCATCGTTGCTGCAGCGGCTGATCAGGCAGTGTACGTGTGTGTATAGATGCCTCTTGATGAAGTTGCTGGTTGCCTTCAACCGGAATTCTCTTGGCGTGTTTTTTTTTTTTTTGGGGGGGGGCATTTAAGGCGTGAGGGGACACATAGCACAGAGGCGACTTTAGTTTGATGGAGGGTACACCGTTAGAAAGGGGAAAGGAGCTAGAAGTCTGGCTTCTGAGAGCTCGTTGTAATTGCCTTGAAAGGGAGTTAGAGAAGCCGTCGGCTTCGTGGCAGTTGGTCAAACATTAGTTTGAAGAATGGACAGCTAATTACTGTTTTCAATTAATTTGTGTTTGCTGTGAGTCGTATTTGCTTGTTGCGCTGGGATCAGTCGGAAATAGGGTATGGAGGAACTGTGTGCTTCGTTCAAGTCGCAAGATAAACTATTTTTGTTGCTCGAATATGGTAGGGTGATAAATAGCCTGCGAGGTGAGATTAGTGGAGTGAAGTGAGGGAGGGGAAGACGGATCATCGAGAAGCGCCGCAAGAACAACTGAAGGATCGAGAAATCAGATTGCTTTCATTACCTCCATCGAAAGAATTCCAATGTTTGCGTGTGCGTGCCTATATGTGCGTAGTTGACTCGTTGGTGATATGATATACTGGAGAGGGAATTGTGGGTTATTAGGCTTTGGGCGGAACGGTTTAATTTAGAAGCGTTATTTACAGACTAGAACTACAGTTTTTTTTCCTTTTCATCTGTCTTCAAATTGAACCGGCGTATTTTACGCAAATATAATTTTTTTTTGGCTTCACTTGGAGTTCAAGTTTTGCAGAATATGAGATGGATTTTGCGAAATTTTTATTTTCTTGCATTAAAAATATATTTAGAGGATATAATTACCATCGAAAGCATTTTCTGCGCCATATTTTTTATTTGCTGAGTAAATTATTTATTTTGCTTGTTAAATATAATTCAAAATTAGAGGTCTATCGTGTTTAATAATAAAAGATGCTATTGAATTAGAACTCGTGTTTATTTTCTGCTATTACCAAAGTGATATCTAATAAAAGCCATTGAGTTTCAGAGGTCAGGAAAAATGTTCACTGCGAATCGTGTTGGAACAAATAAAATGTTTTTTTTTTTCAATTAATCAGGGTATATTTATGATTTCATTACCGCAACTCATGGAGTTAGGTATTTTGTCTACAAAACAACTACCTTCACTAATTTTTTCTCTACTCTTTTCATTTACTATTTTATTTTTCTCAGGGAGTTAAAGAGTTAGCTGTGTTGCGTTACTGTATGAACGAATTGAAGTGGAAGCGCTTTTTTCTCACGCTGGAAAATTGAAATACACTTTAAAAATAAATGTAAAACAGTCTGCTTATTACACTAGAAAAAAATTACCCATTTTCTTCTCATTCTAGGCGGCAAAAGCGCAAGTCTAGCAACAAAACGGTAATATTTTTCTTTCAGTACAGTATTATTTATTTGCTTCTAAAGCCCTTCTATACCAAAACGAAGCAAGCGAAAAAACAAACAAACGACATCAACGATAGAAATCAATATCTCAGAAAATGGCGGATGTTGATATTTCGGACAGTCAAGTCACGCTTGACGGGAGCTGTAAAATTGTCGTTGCTGGAAGTCAGTTCGTCTGGCTACGTTTGTTGACAGATAAAAAGTGGATCAGCTCCTTCCAGCAATCCTTGCTGGAGGGCTGGCGGTCTCAAAATTCCCTCGATGGAAAGCCTCCTCAAAGCACGAAAACACGAAAGCCCACTTCCACGGTTGCTGGAAATGCTGTGGTATCGGACGAAATGACTCTCAGGACGATTGGGGATGTTGTTATTAAAAAGTGGTGTTGTACTCGAACGCATCAGGTACTAACACGTCTTTTTCTTACTGCCGAAAAACATGAGAGAAAGGCTGATAATTTACTTTTCACCAGCAGTGAGGAGTGTGAGTTTCGTCGAAACAAAAGAGAGCGATCTGTGCTGTTGGAGCAAATTTGCGTGAAGAAGTTGGAAGAAGCGGGTAGCAGCCTTCTGCGTGACTGGCTGAATCGCATTTGGGTTCTTTTTGTTACCGGAATAGACAACGATCCCTCAGGTCAACGCGCATTGAGTTACGACGTACGAAAGGCCGTGCACGATGCCCAATTCACCAACGAAGACGCAATTATTGTTCAAGCGTCGCTCTTGAGTCTTCTTGTTTCTTCGTTGAAATATGAGAAATGCCAAGCTATCGCCGAAACCGACTTCCGTGTAGCCCCTTTGATAAAGCCAACGGAGCTCACTGGCTTTGAAGCATCGCAGCGACGCACTACACCTGCGCAACTGCAATTTACGCACGTGTTCATCAGTTTTGTGGGGTCCTTTTTAGATACTTTGACAGAAACTGAGGTCGTAAAGGTGGCGTCAGTGTTTAAACCTGCAATACGCGACGCTCAGCAGCGCATCCTGAAAAGACCCAAACCCGTCCTTCGGAGCGGGAAAAAGACCGAGAGCTTTTTTGTTGCCACAGAAGATGTCATTCAAGGAGATAATTTGGACAAAGTTAGTTGCCGAAAGCATGACCAAAAAGTTGCTTAATTTTGTCGCTACCACCGCCACATTTTTTTTCCCTCACTCCTTATATAAAGTGATCTCTACTTTGCTTGCTTCTTAATGAGACGCAATATTTTTTTCCACACCATGTCTGTGTTAATTTGGTTCTTTTGTGTTCTTAAGTTGAGCACTATTATTCATGACTCTAGTGTTGTCCTGTAGCACACGTCATTTTTTTTTTTTGCTGTTGTAACAATTGGTAGCTGTATGGCGCAATGTTGCTCTTTAAATGATCACAAAGGAGTTTTATTCAAGGGTAAAAAAATGAAAAGAACACTCACCATCTTCACAGAAGTAACTGTAGGGACAGTGTAGTTTTTTTTCTGGTTGGTGTGCAATAATTAATATATATTTTTATCATGTATGTAGGTATTTTTTTTTTTTTGTATTGAAATTGATGAACACCTTTGAGCAATATTTACTGGTGGACTTTGATGTTTGAAAGATTCAATAGTCGGTGCTAGCCAAACATGGAAAGCATAATCTATTTTTTTAATTGCCATAAATTAAAATTCTCCATGGTGCGTACGACCAGTGGTCTGCTTAGTGAAATTGTTGTCTGAATTATTATGTCCTACTTAAAATAACATTTGTTTCTCCTCATCTCTCTTTCTTTGCATCTTCACAATTATTTTTTTAAGCGGATCATATTGTAAATATTTGTATATGTGTATTTTTGTAAAATATAAAAACTATTTATTCACTGATATGCGCATGTTTTGACTTCTATTAATGAACATCGAATTTGCGAATTCCGTATGGTGATTAAGCGATCAGCCAATGTCACACATCGTTTCTTTAATACTTTTAATAGTGCTGCTTTCCGTTACAAATGCGGGCAGCTGTGTGAGGGTAGGCACACTTCCATGCAACGGAATAATTCCTATCGATAGCCAGTACAATTTGGGTTCATTATGGTCGTTAGAATCGTTTCGGAATAGAGTTATACGCCTCAGCGGTGGGGTAATGACAATCAGAGAACTGAGTATAGATGAAACACTTGAGAACCGATTAGTGTCCGAGTCGGGGATGAACGCTAACAGTATTATAGTTTTTGAGGTAACACCTGCTGCGTCCGCCAATCCAGAGCTGCCAGGGTTGCTAAAAGATACACATGAATGCTCCGCTGTGCTAGATCCTTTAAGGGGTGGAATGCATGGATTGGAATCGCGAAGCGCTAGACTTTCAATTGTGCGTGCCAGCGGGGCAAATGGCGCGACGTGCTCTTTTCCCTTAACGGTATCGCTTGTGAAGGGCAGCGGAAAGCATGTGTCTACAATCGTGGTTGATGACGCAAACTCTATGTTTTTCAAATCCGTGGCCTTTGACGTTGATAGAGCTGAGTCATGGCCCATGACCGTTACCTTCAGTTCACAATGCACGCTGTATTTTATTTTACTGGTTGAGCGGTATGGCGCCATCAATCTTTGGTACGTGTGGATCCCTACCACGGTTTACACTGCCTTTGTCGTTGCAGTTTTTCTCCCAGTAGTTGTTCTTCGTCGCCAGCTCCCCGTCCACATTGCAGGACTTTACCTTTTTTTAGTCTTCTTCGGCTTTCTCGGGTCGACAATTGGCCTTGTCGTCGAGCTGCTGCAATGGCAGAGCTCTCTGGGACGAATGTTCCCCTTTCCACCATCCGTCACGCTTTACAGCTGTGTTTCTGTGCTGTACATGCTTCTGTTCTTTCCGATCCTCTTCCGCCAAGGCGACAACACAGTCTTGTTTATGGGCGCGACCCGCCTCTTCACTTATGGTCTCAACTGTGCGTTGTGCGTCGGATATTGGATTGCGGGGTATTTGGTGCTCGGCTCATTGGCTATCTTTCAGCTCATAGTGACCAACTTCATTATTACGTGGTATTACGCATATGTGACAGTCCACCTTCGACGCGCAGCGCGAGGAGCGTCATCGCTACCCAAATTTTCCAACAACTTCGTTTTCATTTGGTTCGCCCCTGCAACGCCGTTTGCTTGCTGCGCACTCATGTATTACGATCTTTATCTTTTGACACAGGGGGACATTAAGAAGGACGCTAGCTTCATACGGATGCGCGACGTTGTGCGTGTGTACAACGCCCAAATGTCAATTCCGCTGCTGTTTTTTCAAAATGTGTACGGCGTTGCGTTGCTAGCGACAGCTACTGCATTCCACATGCCTTTTGCAGTGCTTCTTTTCGTTGCACTCTTATTTTGGATAGTGCACGCTATTTACGTCATAGAGCAGTATTGCAAAGAGTGGTCGCGCTGGTGTCGCAATGGTGTTTCTTTTGGTGTATACGGAGCCATCTCTCTCTCGGCAGTGATGAACAAGCTTCTTTCTGGTCGCATCGGCGAGGGAGGCACTCCTCCAGTTTCCTTGCAAGCGTTTTCGTCCGCTGCAAACCCCTCTCCTGGGAGCGTTCGACGGCGCGGACGCGCCAGCCAATACGAGGACGACCTTGCGGAGTATCGTAACAGCCGGTTAAGCCTTTCTGTGACTTCCGATGATGACAGTAGCGACGAGCGCTTGGAACGCCGCTCACGCCGACCGGTTCCCGATCAATCCGCAGTCTTTTCTACACCGTCTCGACAGGCAATCAACGATGCGCTCGAGTATTGGCCAACCAGTGTAGAGCGCTAATAAGATGCTTGTGCGCGAGCCACAAACTACGGCTTTTTGAAAACTTAGGCTGTATAAGAGATCTTCACTTTTTTTTTTGTAGACCGTGTGCTAGATTATAGATACAGGAATTCCGCTTTTGCTCTACAGTTATTCTAGGCGTCTAACTCCCCCCAACAGTTTCTGTCAAGTCCAAAGCGGTTTTGTGGTCAGGGTCGAGCTCTGTTACCCAAGCTCAAAAGAGTTTGCTACGCCGAATTGTGAGCTAGTGTTGAGTCTTAAGCTACAAAATGTTTTGACTTGAGTCAAAACCGCTTTTTGTGACTTCACCCACCTACCATTCTTCATGAAACGCTAGTTGACTGTATCAGCATGTTGATGACGCTTTTGACGTGGTCTTGCACGTTTGGCAGACGAAGGAACATAAAAAATGAAAAAGATAACGATGAGCGCTAATTCTACCATCATTCTCACGGTTTCCTGTTTCACACCTCACTGAGTTGCTGCTCTCACACTTCCTACCCCCTCCTCTCTCTTGTATTTAAGGTTAGGTTAACCGCGAACATATTCTACCTTCTCATCGTAGTCAGAAAGTAGAGCTTTGCTGTGCTGCTGCTGAGCTGAAACGAGCTGTCTAAAGTTTGCAGCGCACTCTCTTTTTTTTTCGTGGTCATCGGCAGTGGTGCTTGAAAGTTTGAGGTTTTCGCTCTATTGCGGGGGCCAAACGCTTTTTAAACCTTGGGAGGTCGTCAAGTTCATTTTTTAATGGGAGCGGTGCATAGGTGTCAAGGTCAATGTGGAGTAGTTTCCTCGACCAAATACAGCAGCGCATCGATGAGGCTGCCGATCTTCTTGGCGACGAGGAAGGCGAGGAGGTAGAGGAAGAGGAGAGCCTCCACCAACACGCACACATTCAACCAAATTCAGGACAGACAAGGCGTTCTTCAGCGCCACAAGGCCCTAGTAACAACGTGTTGCAGGCTACAAGTGTAGCAGCTGCCCACGGTGGCACACAAGGGTGGGAGGAGGATGATTTGAAAGACCTCACTCCGTCTACCACCGCAGCATCTCCTCCCCCAGTTCTGCTTCCTGCAACGGCAAAGTCAGCGGAAGAGCTGGAAGCTTCTGAGGAAGCCGTTAGTGGAACGGCAACAGTTGCTTCTGACCCAGTTCCGGCTCCCGGGGCTTCCTCAGTCGCAGATAAGGTTCACAAAGGCGTGCACGAATGGGGCGGCGAAACTGAGGTTGGAACGGACACCGCCAATTCTTTACGAGTGAGCCCTCGAGCAACTCTGGAAGCGGCAGCAGGGGTACTGGCTGCTGCACAGCTCGAACTCCCACCTGCATCAACTGTCGGCGAGTCACCCACGCTGCCACCGAGCGTTTCAGCAGGGGAGCACGGTGCGAGCTCTTCCGCTTCTGTCGACTCCACAGATGCTCCTCGTCCCACTACAGCCGCAGTTCCCAACGCTTCCGCCGAAGGTAATAAAAAGCCTGAAGGGCACCCGAAAGCCGAGGAATTTGAAGAGCTGGAAGTGGTTGAGGGGCGTGGTGAACCTTCAGAGGACGCACGGGTCTCTGTCACTCAAAGCGTATCGACTTTAGCGAATCCTGCTGCTGTAGAACAGCAATCGGGAGCTTCTGCAGAGGCTGCATCAACATGTGATGAAGTGTCACCATCGCCATCGCTGCCGCCGTCGTCAAAGCGGGTGGTCGAGCCTGGTGATGAGGCGCAGCTGCTGCGCTTCCAACAGCAGCTGGCAGTGGAGATGGAGAATGTGGCGAACCTGCAGAAGGAAAACTTGCTTCTGAAAGGGCGAGTGTCTGCCCTTGAAGACGATCTTTCGAGCGCCAATGCCCGCCTGGCCGCAGGCGCTGGATGCGAAGAGCAGCTATCTTTACTTATTGAAAGGCTAGGAAAAGAAAAGGAGCGCCATAGGGCCGCGGCAAGCGAGCGAAGCCGATTGGAGGAGCACGTGCAGGACCTGGAGGAGGAGCTAGAGGAGTATCGTGTGAAGGAGCAAGGATGGATTGATGGGAGTGAGCAGCAGAGGCAAAACGAAGATGCCGCTCAGCAGCACATTGCAAAACTTGAGAGAGAAGTGCGTACTCAAAACTCTCTGACAGAAGACCTGAATGCGAAGTTGCGCGAAACTACCCACCAGAACAGTGTGCTGCAACACCAGGTAGAGGAGCTCAAGGCGGCGTACTCCACCAAGCTGGATACGATGCGGGAGTCTAATTCAGATACGGTAGACCAGCTCCGCTGCGAGGTGGAGCAGCTGCGCTCCTCGTTGCAGAACCTCTCCATCGAATACGACATGCGGACGGCGGAGCTTGAGCGTGAGGTCCAGCGGTCAAACATGCGTGTTCACCAGGCCGAGGCGCGCTTCAGTGAAGTAGAGTTCGGCTCCGTCAACACATTGCAGGATCTTCGAAACGAGCTAGAGGATTCGCAACGCAGCATCAGTACCTGGAAGGCCGAAGCGCAAAGAACTCGAAGCGAGTATACTGAGTTGCTTGATCAGTACGCCTCGTTAAAACGCTCACGCGCGGCCGGGGATACTGACCTGCGTGAGCGACTTGCTGCAGAATCGGCAACAGTGGCTGAGCTGCGGGAAGGCATTCGGAATTGGGAGGCACGCTATCAAGCACTCCAGGAAACACTACGTGCCACACAAGCCGAGTCTGAGGATCAACGGAAGACCATCATGTTGCTGGAGGCGGCAAGTCAGAAACCGAAGACGGGCGCTGCTGACAACGTCCTTCATTCGCAGTCCGATGTTTCTAGTAGCAGTCTGACTCTAACGAAAGGGTCGTCCTTGGAGGCGTCGCCTTCGGCGTTACCTTTCAGCAGCCGCCCAGCAGGCCGAGCAGCTGCGGTTGGCGTACCTATGCATCCCTTTGTGAAAAGAGAGTGTCCTGTATGGAATGACAGCACGGACCGCAAGATTCGGGAGCGGCTGGAGCAGGAGGTGTTAAGACAGTCGACCGAGCTGGAGCGATTGCGGCAGGTGGCGAAAGAGAGCTCGGAGTGGAAGAGCAAGTTCCTTCAGCTCCAGACGGAGAATGATTTGCTGCTTCAGTTGTATGGCCAGTTGGAGGACGATGTGACCGCGCTGAAGAGTACAGATGGGGCAGCTCCGCCTGGGTCGCCACCAGGAGTTCCTGTGTCTTCCTCTACATCACAGTAACAGAAAACGGCAAGGGAAAGAAAAGTGAGCATCTATGCTGCGTAGTGTAGCTTGGCTGCCTTCCCTGTGTTGTTGCTCTCCAACCATTTGGCTTCGTCATCCTTGATGATTGTACTGTTATGGCGCTTTGACACACGGGGCTCTTAATGCATTCTCCATTTTCCCTTTCCTATACCATCGCTTGCTGACCGCGTCGTTGCTGTGGTGCACGTCTTCGCAAAAGTCACAAAGGGAGAGCCGACAAGTCGGGATCGCTTCCGTTGATTTCTCGCTGCCAACTCCGCTTCTCCGACTCGTACGCTTTTTTTAATTTACATAGTACTGCTCTCAAATGCGACCAAAAAGGAAACGAAAACGGATTTTACTTTACGAGGCTGCTTTCGAACGAGTGGCGCGCGTTCGTTCTTGAAGTCCATCGTCAACCCCTTCTTTTTTTTTTGTGCGCTTTCCTTTTTTTTTAAGTGCACCATTCGCGCGTGTGCGTCTGTTGTTGTCGCGCAAAGACACCCGTGTTCTGCAATACAGCCCACCATTTCGTATTCATGCAGTAAACACTACCTCTCTCTTCTTGGCGCGTTCTCCTTCCGTGCTGCGCAGCTCTTCTGCTCAGGTTCGATCCTCACATTTGGTTTATGCTCTCATCATTTGTAGCCTCTTTTTTTTTCCCCCTTTCCCCGTTCTCCACTCGGCGACGCTTCAACCAAAAGGACGGAGACAAACCTTTCAAACGTCCTCGTCGTGGATGTGTGAGGGTAGGCACTCTTCTGCTTTCATCTGTGAGTCTTTTCCCAACTAAATGCACAATAAATAAGCATATTACTAAAAGGAGAGGTAGTCAACCGATAGGAATGCCTCCTGCTGACTGACAAAAAATCTGTTACGAAACACTGTTGTGTATTGCTTCATCTAGCACTCGTGCGCCGCTGCTCTCTCGTAAACAGTGCATGTGTGACGTGCCAAAGCCAACGCCTCCAGAGTTGTTTGACCGCTGTGCTGGCGACGGAGAGCTTCACAAAGTCGCTTCTCGCTGTTTTTTTTTTTTGCTGGTGCCTTGCTGGCTTTAGGACTGATTTGGTTCCAGTTCAAGGGCACCGTCACCGAGAGCATGCCACTCGTTGGAGGCGATTCCAAAGTGAACCATCAAAACGGTAAAGGACTTGGCAACTCGGGTAGCGCGGGGCAAAATGCAATCGGAGCCGCCGCAGACGCTGTCACCTTCCTGACGGCGCCTTTCTTCGCAAAGGCCACGAAAAACACTCAAAGCAGCGCGCACGAGCAAGAGGCGCAGATTCGTGACTTGCTTGTATTAATTCGCCACGGTGAGCGCCAGGACCACGCAGATCGTGCGTGGAAAGGGACGGCTCTGCTCCCACTTTATGATCCACCGATCTCCAACGCAGGCCGCAAGCAAAGCTTCGAGACCGCGCTCAAGTATTATGCGCTGAGACAGGAGAAGACGATAGAGCAACGCATCCACGGGACCTTCACCATGTTCCTCGTTTCTCCATTTCACCGGTGCATTGAGACCGCTGCCATCATGAACATTATTGCTTTTGAGGGTAAGCTGCCGATATACGTGGACCCGCTGCTCTCGGATTGGCAGCAAGTAAAGGTGTTCCGCACTGCACCCGTGCTGGGCGGAGCGTACGTGCGTCATCCCGACGCAGACGCCGAAGACGCGCACGGTGACTGTCTTTTGTTTCGTCCGCAGCTGGAGGCTCTTCGAGCGACGGTTATGCCATTTCTCCAGACAAGAGCCGTCGAGGAAAACGTTCTACTAGCGGAGTACGGCATATCTGCAGAGGTGGCTGCGTCCTGGACTGCCGTAGGGGAGCAGTGGCTGGACAGCCATACCGCACTCCCTGTGTGGACCTCTGCTGCGGCCACCACGTGCATTCTTAATAATATCGAAGCACAACGAGCGCACGCCACCCAGGATGCCATTGGCGAGCAAACAAAACAGCGAAAAGGTAGAAAGGCCCCCCTGCCGCCATCTGTTTGCGATGCAGGAGCCGGCAATTCGTTCAAAGGCTGCGGCGTGCCCCATCCCGAAAGCAAAGCCGATCTTGCGCGCCGATGTGAGCAGGTTATGGCCACGCACTACTTGCAAAGCACCTCCGGATCGTCGCAGTCCATGGTGCCACGCGCCATTCAGCAAGCTGCTGCGATCGAAAGGAAAACCCGTCTGCCGAAGTACTTCCAAGCGTGGGCAGAACGGTCAGCAGAGGACCGTGAGGCGGCCGGAGCTCCCGCGCTACTGCCACCCATGCACGTCATGGCCGTCACCCACGCAGACACAGTTTCCACCTTACTGGAGGTGTGCTGTCCTAAATACCACGACAAAGGCGCGGGCTACTCCGTAGCCTACTGCAGCATCACAGCGCTCCGGCGCCACAACAACTTCTATCGGATTCCTCCCCTAGAAGAGCGCCAGCGCGCCGAGGCAAGTGCGAGTGCATGCGGAGCAAGACAGCAGCGTAACAAGGGCTACCCGAAGAAGAAGATGAGCGCCATGCCATCCAAGTGCCAGTTGACGGCCCCGGTAAAGACTCACGCACCTGCACCTCTTTCAGTGGAGTGGGCTGTTGAGTCGGTTGGCTCTACCGATCATCTGCGCACACGCATTGTGATCCAGTTTGGCAAGTGAGGGAGAGAAAGGGGGGTGGGGGCGTGTTGTCCCCACCGCGGGGAAGGGGTGCCGCTTTCCTCTTGGTTCAGAAACGATAATAATAATTTTGGAAAATAGAAGAAAAACGAGAAGGCGTTGTTTCGTTTTTCAGTGTGGCGTGTGTACAGCGAGAAAAACGGAAAAGCACGCTGCCGGGTCCGCTCCTCCCTTGTGTGGTTACCGTCATTGCATCTTCTGTTTTTTTTTTTTCTGAGCCTGCTGCACCGCGTGTCGAACACGTGGCCTACATGGCAACAGCAGCAACCGCGTAAACTATCTAGTACTTAGTTTTCCCTTGCCGTCAGACAGATTGTGCTACGTAGCACTGTTTCAAAAAAGAAAGAAAAGGATCATGCATTTTCCTCCTTTAAAAGCAACATGAAAAACAACACAAAGACAGTACACCTTCCATTCCGGGAAGCACAGCCATCCAGCGAACGACTTCTGTCTCTCTCTGATCCTCGCACTCGCAACTGTGTACATCTACATTCTGTAGCTTCTCTCCTCCTACACCCTTTCTCACTGCATCACTTTGTTTTTCTTTCTGTTCCTATTGTCTGTGCCATCACAGTTTAGCACAAGTTACGTGTGCCAAGGTGGTACATCGTTTCACCTCTGACTCTCTCCCCCCTCCCCTCCACTCTTACGAAGGGGTGCATTGGAACGCTACCGATCCAGCCCTCCCCCCAAAAAAGCGGTAAACGAACGCATCGCTGCCCACGCCTCCCGACTTTTTCTTAAGTTTTCTCTTCAAAAAACGAAAGCGGTCATCTGAGGCCTCTCCCGGATCCTTCACGGCGTTTTTTTTTTTTTTGGCGCGTGTGGCTCTCAGACCCACCGCACGCTGTCTTCATTCAGTTGAATTACTGCTGTCGTCACTTCTTCTTTGCCCCCCTTTTTTAAAAAAATATTTTTGCATCATTTTAGGGGTATTGGGCTTCTATTTGTGCAATGCAGTCAACTGGGCCATCGGACCCTGGGCCAGGCGGCAACGGCCAAGAGAAAGTGAACCTGAATGCCAACGCTGCGCCATATCAAGGCAAGTTCAGCGGAAGAGGACGAGGCGGCAACAATCGCATTTACTGTAGTCCTACGAATAATAACAGCAGCAGTGCCAACGACGCGGAAAGGGACAGCGCCACACAGGGTGCGGGAATGACGAGTGGCTCGCCTGAGTTCAAGGCGCCAGACGTTCAGGCAGCTAATGCGGGAAGCTTCTACGGGAATGAAAAGGCTGCTTCGGCTTCTCGAGCGCAGCTGGGCAACCGCGGACGCCGCAACAGAGGCGGGGCGGGCAGCAGCGACGCGGCCAGCGTCGGCACAAGCGCCGCTGTTACAGCGGCGATGAGTCGATTACAGAGTCTGCTGGCGGCCAGTCAGCGCTCGAGCGCAAAGCAGGGGCTGTCAGATCCACAGGGGTCGGGCTTGCACTGCAGTCTCGCAGAGGACATGTTTTCTGGCGGGGCTTCAGCGAGCAGCTTTGTGACGGAGTGCATGCAGACCCAGCGCCCTGTAGCGTTGCTCACGCACTCCGGCGAACCGCTCTCCCCGCGTGGCGACCGCGTCGGCGGGGCGGGGCGGTCCGCCTACCAATTGCAGCGCAAGGTGCCTCTCGATATGCTGCTCTCCAGCGTGGATGACATCGTCTCCCAAGTGTACGTCAACTTCGACGAGGACTTGACCAAGGTGCTCCTCAACGCGCTGGACCGCGTGACGGCGTGCGACACGGCAGACCAGAGGGAGCGGGCAAAAGTGCGCGTGATTGACGAGATGCTGGAGGTTCTCGGCGACAAGCACTATGACTTGCTGCAGTGCATCATGTATCGCCCGCGGGAGGTCTTTCTCCGACTTCTGGAGGAGTTCTGCACCTTGGACGATGATGGAGACACCGGCGCCAGCCAGTCCTCCGGTGGCCCGCAGGGCTTAACAGTGCGTTTTGTGAAGAACGCAGCTCAGCGCTCACAGGCGCAGGATGTGGTGATCGGCAGCACCGGCAAGATCACCGACCAAAAGTGGCTCTCCCAAATGAACAAGCGCTACCGTATTCTCATGCAGGAGTCGGATTTGGATGCGCTCTTCAAGCGCGACTTCAGCGTGACGGGCTCCATCATGCCGGCCGGCGCCACCGTGACGAAGAAACCCGGACACGTCCGAATCCACATCCCACCACCGCGGCAGGAGATCATGCCGGCGGAGAAGCGGGTGTGCGTTGCCACGTCACTACCCGAGTGGACCCACCCCGCCTTCCTCTCTATCACCCATCTGAACACAATTCAGACGACCATCTTCCAAACCGCTTTTCACACATCACAAAACATGCTCGTGTGCGCGCCGACCGGCGCCGGCAAGACAGTCTGTGCGCTGCTGGTGATGTTGCGCTGCATCAGCGAGCACTTCGATGACGGCATCCTCGACCGCGACTTCAAGATCATCTTTGTGGCACCGATGAAGGCGCTGGCGCAGGAGATGGTGGAAAACTTTTCACGACGGCTCGCGCCGTTTATGATGAAGGTGCGCGAGCTCACCGGCGACATGCAGCTGACGAAGCGCGAGCTGGCCGAAACACAGGTGATTGTGACTACGCCCGAGAAGTGGGACGTCATTACTCGGAAGTCGAGTAACGAGGAGCTCATCAGCCAAGTGAGGCTGATCATCATGGATGAGATTCACTTGCTCAATGAGGAGCGCGGCCCTGTGCTGGAGGCAATCGTGGCACGCACGCTGCGCCACGGTGAACTGAACCCTGAGTTGCGTGTCCGACTGGTGGGGCTTTCCGCTACGCTTCCGAACTACAAAGATGTGGCGAACTTTCTGCAGGCAGATTTGCGTGAGGGGCTCAAGGTGTTTGGCCCAGAGTACCGCCCCGTGCCGCTGGAGCAGACCTTTATCGGGGTTCAAAGCAGCGGCAGCCAGCAGAAGCACAACAAGGAGTACGAGCTGGATCGTCTCGCGTACGAGGAGGTGGTGCGGAACATGCGGGAGGGGCACCAAGTGATGGTCTTTGTGCACTCGCGTAAGCAGACCGTGCAGCTGGCGAAGTACTTCGTCGAAGAGGCGAAGCGTCGCGGCGAGGAGCATCTTTTTCAGTTCAAGGGTGTCATGCCTCCGGCCATTGAGAAGAAAGGCCGCACGTTGCAAGGGCGTGATTTGTCTGCGCTGTTCGCATCAGGCTTTGGTGCGCATCACGCAGGTCTGATCCGCTACGATCGCACGAGCACGGAGGGCTTCTTCCGCGATGGCTACCTGCGGGTTCTGTGCTGCACGAGCACGCTGGCGTGGGGTGTCAACTTGCCTGCCCACACCGTCGTAATTCGTGGCACGCAGATGTACGACCCCAAGCGCGGTGGCCTCGTCTCTATTTCGGTGCTCGACGTGATGCAGATTTTTGGTCGTGCTGGCCGTCCGCAGTTCGACACGAGTGGCCACGGCATCATCATCTCTGACGACAAGGAGGTGAGCCATTTCTTGCGGCTCATCGCACACGCACTACCGATTGAGAGTCAGATGCAGGGCAAGCTGTGCGACCATCTGAATGCCGAGGTCAACGCCGGCACCGTCTCCTCTGTGATGGAGGCCTCGTCCTGGCTAGAGTACACGTACATGTGGCAACGCATTCGCGTGAACCCGCTGACGTACGGATTAAAGGTGAACAACGTGCGCAAAGACCCTGAGCTGAAGATGGTGCGGTACGAGATGATCAACACGTCCTTCACGGACCTCGCCATCGCGGGCATGGTGCGGTACAACCCAGAGACGGGCTCGGTTGAAAGCACAGATTTGGGACGCCTCGCCAGCCACTACTACATCACCTACGAAAGCATCAGCATCTTCAATGAAAAGATGCGCCGTCCAGACGACACGTGGATTGACTCGCTGGACATGGGTACGGCGATGAACATTGCAGCGTCGGCGAAGGAGTTCAGCCAGCTGAAGGTGCGGCAGGAGGAGCTGGACGAGTTGCAAAAGCTGCACCAGATGCTCCCGAAGCAGGTGAGGGAGTACCGCGTGAGTGGCGAGAGCACCGATGAAACGAGCACGCAGTGGAAGGTGACCACGCTGCTGAAGGCGTACATCAGCCGTCTTGCCGTGGAGGCCCACTCTCTCTCGTCGGACATGGTGTACGTGCTGCAGAACATGCCGCGTATCTGCCGTGCGCTTTTCGAGATTGAGCTGGAGCGCGGCCACCCTCTCACCACCTACACGTACCTGACGCTGTGCAAGTGCATGGAGCACCGTTGCTGGGACTTCGAACACCCTCTCATGCAGTTCGCGAACTGGGGGCGCAGAGTGAACATCACGGACGCGGTGTGGGTGAATCTCAACAAGCGCAACCCGAGCATGCAGCTGCTGCAGGAGATGTCAGCGAAGGAGGTGGGTCAGATGGTCCACAACGTCCGCGTCGGACGCGACATTGCGGACTTGGTGGCAAAGTTCCCGTCGGTGAACATCGACATTGACGTGCAGCCCATCACCCGCTCCATTCTGCGCGTGAAGGTGACGATTGTGGCCGACTTTGCGTGGAGCCGCGACATCTCCGGCAATTCTGAACTTTTTTGGCTGCTCGTCGAAGATCAGGACAATCACTTCATCTTCCACCACGAGTCGGTGATGATTACTCGCAAGGAGGTGGAGGCGGGCATTCCGCACGTCGTGAACCTTGCCGTGCCGATCGTGCCGCAGTATGATATGTACTCGGTGCGGCTCTACAGCGATCGGTGGATGGGGTGCAAGGAGGACTATACCTTCTCCATCGGCCATCTGCATCTCCCGGAGGACTCGCAGATGACGACTAAGCTGCTGCCCCTCAGCCCTCTGCGCTTGCACGTCATCCCGGAGGAGTACCACGTGCTGTACAAGAGGTACAACCAGTTTAACGCAGTGCAAACGCAGATTTTCCACGCCATGTTCCACACAGACCAAAACGTGTTCCTTGGCGCTCCCACTGGCAGCGGTAAGACCATCGCTGCAGAGATGGCCGTCCTTCGCGTCTTTGAGCGGTACCCTGGAAAGAAGGTCGTCTACATCGCGCCGCTGAAGGCCCTCGTGAAGGAGCGACTGCGCGATTGGCGGACCCGCATGCGGCTGATTGGGCGGTCTGTGGTGGAGCTGTCCGGTGATGCGACCCCCGACATCAGCGCCCTGGCGAAGGCCGACATTTTGTGCACGACGCCCGAAAAGTGGGATGGCATCTCGCGTAACTGGCAGGTGCGCAGCTACGTCACGGCGGTGAAGCTGGTGGTGTTTGACGAGGTTCACATGCTCGGCACCGATCGCGGTCCGATTCTGGAGGTCATTGTGAGCCGCATGCGCTACATCGGGTGGAACCTGAAGGCGCCGATCCGCCTTGTGGGACTCTCCACTGCCGTCTCTAACCCGGGTGATTTGGGCTCGTGGCTTGGTGTGGAGAAGAAGTGGGCCATCTTCAATTTCGATCCGTCGGTGCGTCCTGTCCCCATGACGGTGCACATCTCCGGCTACCATGGCAAGAACTATTGTCCGCGAATGGCGACCATGAACAAGCCCACCTACAACGCCATCTGCGAGAAGAGCCCTACGCAACCGGTGATTGTGTTTGTGTCTTCGCGCCGGCAAACTCGCCTGACCGCCATGGCGCTCATCGGCTTCCTGTTGATGGAGGGTAACACCGCGAAGTGGGTGCACATGGACGTGGGCCAGGTGCAGAAGTACACATCTCAGCTGGATGACCCGTACGTGAAGCACTGTCTGCAGTTCGGCGTCGGCATCCACCACGCCGGTCTCCTCGAGGGCGATCGGACCATCGTCGAGGACGCCTTCTTGTCGGGGCGTATTCAGGTGCTGGTGGCGACGTCGACACTCGCGTGGGGCGTGAATTTCCCCGCGCACATGGTCGTGGTGAAGGGTACGGAGTACTACGACGCCAAGACATCCTCCTACGTGGATTTCCCCATCACGGACGTGCTTCAGATGATCGGTCGTGCCGGGCGGCCTCAGTACGACACAGAAGGTGTCGCCCAGGTCCTTTGCCATGAGCCAAAGAAGGGCTTCTACCGCAAGTTTCTGTACGACCCGTTTCCGGTGGAGAGTGCCTTGCACCGGCAGCTGCACGTGCACATCAACGCCGAAATCGTTTCAGGCACCATCAACACCCGGCAGGACGCGGTGAACTACCTGACGTGGACCTACCTCTTCCGCCGCATTGCGCGCAACCCGTCGTATTACGGGCTGGAGGACGGCTCGCCAAAGGCAGTGACCATTTTTCTGTCGAGCCTCGTGAAGAACGTGCTGGCGGACTTGGAGCGGTGCGGCTGCATCGAGCCGCCAGAAGCGATGGACGACGACGCTGACCCGGACGCAATTCAGTACACCGTACTCGGCAAACTGTGCTCGTACTACTACATATCCCACCTCACGGTGGACCTGTTCAACCGCAGTATCGAGCCGGACCAAACATGTGCCGAGCTGTTGCGGCTGCTCTGCGACGCGGAGGAATTCAACGAGTTGCCGGTGCGGCACAACGAAGACAAGCTGAACATGGAGCTGGCGCGGCAGCTACCGCTGCCCATCCGCGACGCCGAGTCCGACAGCCCGCATGCCAAGGCGTACCTGCTCTTCCAAGCCCTCTTTGACCGTGCCCCCATGCCGATTACGGATTACCTCACGGATCAGAAGTCGGCCATGGACAACGCCGTGCGTGTCATTCAGGCCATGACGGATGTTGCAGCCAACAACGGCCACCTGTATGCCGCGTTGCGATGCATGACACTGATGCAGTGCATGGTGCAGGCCCGCTGGTGGGACGACAACTCCCTCATGCAAATTCCAAACGTGGTAAAGGCGATGCTTCCGGTCATTGAAAAGGAGTGCGGCGTCCGCCATGCTGCCGAGCTCGCGAACAGTCCGCTGTCTGTGCTGCAGCAGTTCCAGAGGGTGCTGGAAATGCCCGTCTTCGGCCTGCAGAAGCGCGACGTGAATGAGTCCATGGAGGCGGTGCGCGGCTTGCCCTTGATCCAAGTCGACCTCACCGTCGCGCAGCAGCCCACGCAGCCCGAGGACGAGGATGCAGGCGCAACGTATGAACTCGGCGTGCACTTGCAGCGGCTGTCGTTCGGACAGAATAGCGTCGTCGCGCCTCACTTCTCAAAGACGAAGGATGAGCAGTATTGGGTGGTTGTTGGCCACGAGCCCACTGGGGAGCTTGTTGCTTTGAAGCGTGTGAATCGTCTGCGCCAGAGCCACACGGCAGTGCTGCGGATCGACTGGGATGAGGACTGGGTGCAATACAGCTCAGATGGCACGGTGGAGCTGAATGTGTATCTTGTATGCGACTCGTACATTGGCATGGATCAGCAGTACAGTTTCACGCTTCCGAAGCCTTGTTAGTGGGCTGGCTTGTGATGAAAGGGGGCCTCTTTGCAACGATGGCGCGCCAGATGCGCTGAAGGTTTGCACATAGTCACGTTCTTCGGCAGTCTTCACCAATCCCCCCAAAAAGAAAAATGGAGGAGAAGGAGGAAGTGCTCCTGCATTTTCTTTTGGGTAGCCTCTCGCCTGTTCTTCCGTGTCGAACACCACCCCCTTGCCGCCGCTTACACGGGGCTTATTGCATTATTCCAAGTTCGTTGTGTGCTCTCATGCTTCTGCCGCGTTTGCCTGCGATGATCATGAGGGAGAGAGAGAGCAAGGGAAACCGTACTGCTGTTTACTTGAAGCACACGAGACGATGCTCTTTTTTTGTTTACAGTAAGTGAACTTTTGCACTCAGGGCAAGGCGTGCCTTTAAGTTTCCATCCGGACTTCCTCAATGTGACATCCGCTAGCACCGCGCTGTGTGCAGCGGTGCATTACCATGTACGTTTGGAGGTGCATCGCTACACCTTTGTGGAAACGTGTGGCGAGCAGCGGCTATGCCAATGCGGCTGTCACTCACAGCACCCAATTTTCTTTTCTTCTTTATTATTTTCACCCCCCCCCCCCGATGCTGCTCTCGGCGCAACAAACACGAGTACTTCAACTCCCTTACAGTAGCCCCTCCCCAAAGACAAATCTTAATGGGTTTCATTGGAAAGCCATCGGCGCGGCTCTTTCAGCGCTATTTCCCGTCGGTGAAGCTCACCGGCCGGTGCTTTCTCCTGCGGCCACGCTGCTGGACCACCGCTGCGGCGTCTGAAAACTCTCATGCGCTCTCTGCGAGTGCGCTGGTGGATCATGAGTGCGTCGAGCTCACTCAGAGTGGCTCGCCCTCCTCACGGCATCAACGCTCCGTGCCGGGGAGCCTGGTCGGCAACAGCTATTACACCAAGCGTTACGAAAGCGGCAACAATCACGCAGGCCACAGCTCCGCTTCCGCTGCGTCGCCGCCGCCAAGCTTTTTCAATGGCGATCTGGTGCTGCGCCTCTGCCGCTCTGCTGTGCCCCGTGAACTTGCCCACAAGCGTATCGTTGACGTGACAGGAATGCAGACAAGTTTTTTCAACTCGTCCGAGCGCCATCGACGGGCACTCGCTACCATCGAAGAGACACTTCAGACAATGCACTTACACGATGGACACGAGGTGCCGGCCTTGCAGCGCGGTGATGTGGACCTCATGCGTCTGCAACCGCAGTGCGTCTATACGCTGCCTTCAATTCGAATGCCAGGGGGAGAAAAGTCGACTGGTATTCCTAGCATTGCGTCCTGCGACTTGCGTGGCTTGGCGTCTGCCTTGTGCCCGCTGGACAACCCGGACGTCTTGCTTGCCCAAGCTCGCCGCCTGACCTTTCGGTCTGAGATGGAGGCGCTACAAGTTGCCCGTGTCATGGCAGCTTCGGCGAGCGCGCTGAAGGGTAGACCACGTGGCTTCGAATCTTCACTGCCGGATGCTGTGCTGAGACCTGTGGTGCGTGATGGCCATTTGATCAGTGTGGTGCTGCGCGTGCCGCGTGGGACGAGGTGAATACGCTGATTCTGCACGGTTACCTCTCCCCTTACATTGTTGCGCTCGACGAAACGAAGTTGTCTATCGTTGAGACGCGGCATCATCTGCTTCTGTCAATCCAAAAGGAAACGGAAATTGAATGTGCACATCAGGGACAAGCCGAAGTTGCTGTGGCGCGTCATCGCTGACTTTTCGCGAGCCCTACTCGGGGCGGGGGCGGTCGATGCGCCGCTCGGTGAGACCGCAGAGAGGTGCTTCCTTCTTTGTCTCCTTTCGAGATGACGTCGCCCTCTGCGGCCAGCAGTCAGACGGGAGCTCCCGTCGGCTGACACGGTACGTACTTCCCTCACGTACAGGCACACACACCATACGCTAAACTTCCACGCATCCACTGTGAACTCCTTCCTCCACTGGCCTTCCATTCAGAACCGCCGCAAACAATCACGGCTGCACCCTCCCACAACTCTGCCAAGCACCGGGGAACACACGTGTCGTGTCACACGCACA
>LJSK01000009.1:200965-211517 GCA_001299535.1 Leptomonas seymouri
CCCCCCCCCCCCCCCCACCACACACACACACAGACGAAAACATAAAAAGAAAGAGAAATGCCGAGCGGACCCAAGACCAACAAGTACACGAATCGCCACAGCGAGGAGGCTCGCCTGCGGAATGAGGAGCGCCAGCTAGAGTCCCGTGCTGCTCACAAGGCCTCGGTGGAAGACGCCAAGTGGGCGGAGACCGATGCAAAGGTGCTGAAGAAGTTGGAGAAGCAGCGCGAGCAGGAGCAGAAGCAGGCGGAGAAGGCCGCTCGTGATGCGGAGAAGAAGGAGCAGCTCGCCGAGGAGGAGCGAGAGATGAACGCCAAGGTGCCTGCCAAAGTCTCTAAGCGTCAGATTCAGAAGGACCTGTCTAAGATGCTTGCCGACTACGACCGGCAGCGCGATGCCATCCGCGGCGTCCAGCACGGGGCGGTGGTGGAGCCTGCGAAGAACGAGGACTCGGAAGTGTTGCCGAGCGGAAACGTCAACCGCGAGCGCGGCGTTGCGTCGCTTGCGAGCGGCAATCGAGACCCGAACACCATCAGCGTGTCGGGCAAAGCTGGGGACGTTCTGGCTGCCTTGGAGGGCAAGACCACTGGCAAGGCTGAGATCCCTGATGACCGCCACATTGGCAAGCGTGCACGCGTGCTTTACAAGGTGTTCTACGCGGAGTCCTATGATGCTGTGAAGGAGGAGCGACCGGGCCTTCGCCGTTCGCAGTACAACGATATCATCTGGGAGATGTGGCAGCTGAGCCCATCTAACCCTCTTGTGCTACGCAACGAGAAGATCGCCCAGCAGCGCTTGGATGAGGAGCGCCGTTGGATGGAGGGAGACTCAGAGGGCGACGAGGAGGAAGAGGCGAAGGCGTAGAGACCAAGGGGTCCTTCAGCGGCTGGTGCGGCGACAACGGCCAAGTAGTACCGGGTTGGACCTGCGCAGCTGACCGGCTGAGCGATGAACACGGAGTTTTCTTTTATGTTGGGCTCCGTCACACCTCTACTGTGCGTATCGTTGTTTCTTTCGTGACCTCGCTCTTGCTTCTCACCTCGCTGCGCCGCATCGCGCGTGCTCTCGCTGTTTCATCTCCTCAACAGCAATGGCACGCGATCGCCAACGCGCGACGAAACTAGCGGGAGGCTATTGGACCACAGCTCTTTTCTTCCACCAACTGCCATGCACACACACACACACACACACACACACATGCGCTTCCAACTACGCGCTGTGAAAGACGCTCCTTTGCACGGCGCAGTGCCGCTCCTCTGTGTCGTCTCTACGGCCAACGGCCGTCCGTTCTCTTTCTTGTTTTCCCCTCCTTGATATTTTTAAAAAGAAAAGGCTGTGCGGTGACGAAACGCCTGACGCCTGTATGAACAGTTGTCCAGGCAATATCAAATGCAACGAAGACGTGAAATGATGATGATGATAATAATACGTACGAAGTCGTTGCTAAGCCGACGATTGCGTCACGGGCACCGGGGCTCAAGTCGCGCTGCGGTGACTTTTTCTTCTTTGCTTTCGCCCAGCTGTGAATAGCTTGAGGTCGCGCCTTCGTTGACTCACCTCGTGCATGCATAGTGCGCTCGTCAGCAATCCTATATCGCTGCTCAATGTCTTCCACTCACATGCACACACACGTACACGCGTAAACGACACTGTACGTCTCTTCTTCGCATCCTTCTCCACACGTCTCTTCTTTCTGGGCTCCTTTAGAGAGAGAGCGAGAGCGCCCGCACCGATGCCATCGCGCAGCTTCGAAGAGCCCCTCCCCCCGTATTCATTCCTTCTGTAGGACACGGAGCCTTGACAGCGTATTGCCCGTTTGGTTTTCTCACTTTCATTTCTGCTCGTATTATCCATGCATAGATCGGATTACCCCTATAGAAGCACACCGCAGTATTCCTCACCCCCCCCTTGACCTTTTCTTTCCTTTTTTCTGTGGGGGCTTTCAAGAAGAAAGCCTCGTTCGCTATCCCCCCTGAGGGTGTTCAATAGATGGTGCGGTGGGGCCACCCTTTGACGTTACACCTGCTGCTTTGCCGCCCGTGCATTTCGAGTGCGAGACACACATTTCGTTGTGCCCGTGTAGCGCCCCTCAAGCGTGTATCCGTGACGACTCTGCTTTACTTTCCTTTTTTTTCTCTAGTTGCTTCTTGTGCGAACAAGCAGAAGCGGGACGAGACAAGGCACAGAGTCTTCTGGGAAACCCATCGACGAATGATGCACCTGCGCGAAACAGCAGACTCAACATGAACTTCAAGGATCCTTTCGCGAATGATCTCAACAACTTCCGCTCCGTGGTTGCCGGTCTGCGTCAAGCCTCCTCGTTGCCCACAGGCAGCGACTTCGGTCGCGGGCAAGGTGGTGGGACCTCTCTGGCATCATCACTGCTGTTCTCTCCCAATACAAGTGGACAGACCGGTGCTGCTTTAGGTGATGTAGGGGCGGGCCCACTGTCGTATGGGAGCGGCGCAAGCGGGGTGTCCGTCTCTACGTCTGCCGCCAATCCCGCCCCTGTGGCAGGACGCCGCGCACGCGTGACACCCAGCGTAAGCTCGCCTTTCTCTGTCGCCCCTTCTAGTGTGCCGCCGGTCTCGGGGAGTGTCGCATCGCCTCTGCCTCCACCAGTACAGCAAACACAACCACAACCCTCTGCTCCACTGACGCATGCACCGCGCCAAGCGTCCGCTGCCCCCTCCGCGCTTTCGTGGCTCGATGATATAAACCCCGCCCCATCACCGCCAGCTGCACGGCAGCAGGGCCTGCCCCCCTCGTCTACTTCGAAAGCGACTTCCTTCACGGCCGCGGCACCACAAGGAGCTCCTACTGCGGTGAGCGTGCCATCGTTTCTCAACTTTGACGTCGGGGACGGGGTAGGCAGCGCTGCACCGCCCCCGCCACGAGAGGCTCTACACCAGCATGCAGCGAGCCCTGCACCCATCTCACCCGAGAGCGCCGCTGCGGCTGAGGCAGAAACAAAGAAAGTAGAGCTGCGTGACTTGTACGCCACGCTGGATGCCCTGGACATGGAGCAGCAGCGGCTGGATGAACGGCTGGACATCCGGCAGCTGAAGGAGGAGGCGGAGCTTCTTGCCTTGGAGACGAGTGTGGCGACGAAGACAAACGAGTTGGCCGACAAGGAAGAGACGCTAGCAGCCAAGCACACGGAATTGGCTAGCCATACAGAGGAGCGCCTGCGGGCGTTGTCGAGCCGTTACACACGTGAAATGGAGGCCCAGTCTGCGGAGGTGCGGTCGCTGGACGGCGCAAGGTTTGAAAAGCAGCTTCAGCAAGTGCGCACTCAATGCGCTGCTGCGGAAGAATCAGTGAAGAGTTTGCGTGAGCAGGCAGCTCTGGCGCTGGCGTTGGAGCCGTTTAGCGAGAAGGGCGTCCGAGTCGCATTGTCTGCCGCCACAGCTGCTTCCGCTACACCGGGGCACAGCGACTTGAAGGACGAGAGCGGGGACACTGAGTCCTCCGCACCGCTAGAGACGGGGCTGCAGAAGGCCGTAGACTTGCTTCGGGCGTATTGCGATCAACGCCTTGGTCACGCGCGAGAGCGACTCGTGGACTACGTACACACCGAAACACTTGAGGCAGCTCACGCTGTCCGGCGCAAGCGCGAGCACGTGTGGGCGGACGACGCTGTTGAGCACAAAACGCTCTTCAATCAGTATTTGGCGTCTATGATGCAGCGTTACATGCTGTTCTACAAGGAGCGGGCGTTGTTGAAGCAGCAACACATTGAGTCGCTGCAGAGTGAGCTGCGCAGCACCGCGTCCGAACTCCGTAACCACGCTGCGACGCGTCTCGAAGGGCTTCTGAGAGACGTTACCGCTAAAATAACCATGTCAACGGATCATCAAACCAAGTCCGCCGAAGAGGCCAAGAGCAGATTGCAGCATACATTCGAGACTGTTTTAGAAGCAGATAAAGCGATGGGCACCAAGCAACGGAGCGAACTGGCGAGTCGTCAGCTTGCCGAGGCACAGGCACGGCGCCAACGCTTTCAGGCAGAGGAGCAATCACTGCTCGATCAGCAGCAGCGTCTTCGCCGATCGAACGAGACTTCCGCGCGCGACGGCTTTCAGAGCTTGCGGGACACTGCTGCGTCATGTGGGATTGGTCGTGCACAGATCCTTGATGAAGAGGCGGCCGCGCTGCGGACACGCGTAAACGAAAAGCTGCGCGGCATTGGGTCGTCATCATCCTCGGAGTTGCGCTCCGCGTCCAGTATTGCCCACATGCGCGCCGAGGAGCTCGTCCACGTCATCCGCCGTGCTCTGGCGGAGGAGACCGCGCAGCAGCACTCCCTCTCTCTCGCATATCAGCGCTGCGACGAACTGCGCAGTGCGCTGCTGCACAGCATTCGGGAAGGGATGGTGGAACGGCTGCAGCACACCCGCTGCGCCCAACACGCGCATCAGTCCCGCATTGACGCTCAGCGCAAGGCATGGGAGGCAGCGCATCGGCAGAACCTCGCTGCGGCATGCTCGCTGGTGTTGCCGATCTCTGGCAGCACCGCCCAAACGGAGGATGTACAGTACGTGACCGAGACGTATGCGGCACCACAGGATGTTGCCTCTATTGCCTGGTTGGACGTCCTTCGCGATAAGCTGCAAAGCCGTGATGACGCCCGTCGGCGTCTTCTGCAGTCCCGCAAGGAGTGCGCGACGCGATGCTTTCGGCTGCTGGACAACGTCCGCGCACAGCAGGAAACCATTCAGACGACCTGGCAGGACCTGTGGGATGCTGCTCAAACGTTGCTGACGCAGCAGACGGCATCTCACGAAATACAGCTAGACGTTGAGAGGGGTCTTATCACCGTGGTGGCTCAACAGCAGTCGGTGGCGCGTGATCGCCGCAACGCGGAGCGGGAGTGTCGTCGCATTGCTGATGTAACGCAACGCCTCAAGGCAGAGGCCGCGCAGTGCGGTGTAGACACCCGTCTGCTGTGTGCACCGCCGGAGCTGCTAGAGGCTGGGGGCGGTGCAGTGTCTGCCGTGCAGCCACTGCCGTTGGCGACCGCGCTCTTGCATACAGCGGGCCCCAGTGCCATCCACCGCCTTCCCGAGGGGAGTAAGTTCACGGCGGTGCACACCTCCACCAATGCCGTGGCAGGCGCTTACAGCAAGGCAGAAGCGTCCAACCCTGCAGCCACACTCCCTGCTGCTTCTTCGACCACCACTGTGTCTCCGCCTCTGCGCGCATCCGATCTGGCGAACGCCAACCACGAGGGAGGGGCAACGGCTCCTGGTCACACCCAGCACCAGGGCGACTCCTCAAAGATGGTGGATGTAACTAGCACCACGACCACGCAGCCATGGTCCTCTGCCTTGCTGCGCGCGGAGCAGTTGCTTTCGGCATCCAGCGCAGAGGAGACTCATGTCGTGGCGGAAGGACTTCGCCCACCGGCACTGGCCGAGCAGGGCTCGCACCGTGGCGGAGCTGACGTGAACCGAGGCAGCAGCGCATCTCACGCAGAGAACGAAGAGGCCAAGCAAAGCAGTGGCAGCGCGCGATGCGATAGTTTACAGACGGCAAGTTTCACTTCGCCCAGCGCCCCAACAGACGAGGTGCACCGCAATTCGTCAAACTTGCACTCGACGGAGAATCCGCCGCAGCTGAGTTCGTCTACTTTGGTAGACACAGACACCGGGATGCAGCAGGGCCTCCGAGTGTCGCCCTCGATTCAGTGGCAGCTGCAGCGGCGACACGGGAGGGCTTCAGCCTTGTTTGAAACACTTTCGACTTTGGAGGAGTTCCGCAGTGGCGTAGACCGTTCCTCTTCGGCAATGCGAGACCCGGACAACTCCGGTGACCGGACAACACTCAGCTTCGATGATTCGACCAACTTTGTGGAGTTGCTGTCGTGCACTGACTCGTCTGTTTCGTCTTATCAAACGCGCTAGACGTTACGAGGTCGATGCTGGGAGAGCTGCTCTTCTGAAGAGACTTACTCCCGTCTTTCAAAACCGAGGGGGGGGGGATCACAGTGTAGAGGCAACGCCTTACGTTTCCACGTTTTCCTCGTCCCATACGAGAGCAACTCCAATTCAAATGACAGAAGGGCAAAACGCATAGCAAAGCGAGGCGACGGTATGCCAGAGGTCTACCATGATGACGGCGCATTGCTGTTGTGTAGGGCGAATGCTCTGATGCAACAGCAATATGCGCCTCTGTGCATATATAGTCAGAGAACGGTGCCAAAGAGCACTGCTGTCTTTGTGTCGCGTTGACGTTCGATGCTCATCACAGCAATTTCTTTTGTAGCCTGCACTCCCCCCCTCTCTTTCACGTCGACGGAACCCTTACTTTTGTGTTTCACTCGAACGTTCTTTCCTCTGCGTGGCCGTAGTGCTGCATGTGCTGTAAACACACACACACACACACACACACACACGTACACTGACACGTGAGCGAGCGCTTAAACTAGATTTCTGAGAGGGAGCCGGCATGCAGGTTCCTGCGGCGGCAAGCACCGGCGCCAGCCCGGCCCCGGTTATCACGAACAGGCCGTCTGGGCGGCAGGTTTCCTACGAGGAGATCTACAAGGCCGCCAAATGTAGCGTGCTGACTGACTTCTACCGCGAGAAGCGTCATCGAGACAAGCTTCGCCGAATTGCTGAAGCGAAGGAGGATGTGCATATCATTCCGGTGGTGGCTAACGGTGACGCGGCCTCGGCTCTGGTGCGCGCGAGTACGTCGCGGCTGCTGAAGGAGCACAGCAGTGCATCTTGGAGTGTTTTTCTATACCAGTCGAGCGTATACGGCCTCACGGGTATCAGCTCCATTGGCACGACCATCGCGCTGTACCTCGGTATCTATCAGAATCGCCTTCTTCTGCCGATCGTGCCGATGGCAGCGGCGGTGACGTGGCGGCTGTGGGGCGTGCTGGAGGACGTTTGGAATGAGCAGCGGTACATCGACAATGCGGCGAAGCTGCGCGAGGAGCGCCGGGGCAACCCGATGAAGGCCGTGGTGAAGCGGCGCCGCCGGTTGGACGCGGCGACCGACGAGGAGGAGCCCGCAGCGGACCTTATGGAGTAGTTGTGGACTTTGTCTCTTGTGCGTCTTTTATTATTCACATGTGTGATACACCCGCAAAGGTGGTGGCCATCAGAACCGTGGAGGTTGACCTTTATCACACCCTCAGCCATTTGCATGGCTCGGCGGCGACCGCACAGCCGTTCCTTCGGTTGCATGCTTGTGTGTGTCTCTGTGTGTGTGTGTGTGTGTGTGTGAGTGCACGTTACGCGTAGTTCAACGCTGCAACGCTTCCGGGCGACCGCAGTGAAAGCCGTTCACCTCATCTTTGCCCACTTCACTCGCTGGACCGCGGCTTGGATATGCGGTGCGAAGAGCCCGTGCATGCAAGACGTGCTCCGGTTTGAATCTTCTGCCTTCAGCGCAACTCCTCTCCCTCTTTATCTTCTTCTTGAAGGGAATTTGTCGTTCTAATTGGCAATAGCTGTTTCTGTCGTTCTTCATTTAGCGCTCAAGAAGGGTTCGTGCACAGCACGCTCGATTGGTGTGAAGCGAAGTGACGCGGGCGTTGAGCAGCGCTTTCCGGTTACCAACGCTAATTTCAATTGGTGTGGGCGTTGTTCTTCACGTACGCGACGAAGAAACGTGAGAAGGCGGGGTGTGCTCTACTTCCCTCTTCTTCTGGTTGGTTTTAACAAGCCCAACAGCACAGCTACAATTTCGTAAACAATAGCGCCAGGCAAAATGGAGAAGGTGGTCCTCACGACGTACCGCAAGCTCTACAAGATGTGCCGTCGCGTAGACGCAAGCGTTGCCATGCGAACACAGCTCATGTGCTGCCCCCTGCAGGTGTACGATCATAGGCTGATGGAGTGGCGGAGCTTCGACATGACTCAGATGGACTGGGCAGAGTCGCGGTCGTATCTGGATGGCCTTATTCGCCGGCTCAACAACGGCAGCCCGCAGTACATCCCGCCACTGCCAGAGGAGGCAGCACGGGCGGTCGAGGAGTACAGGCTGCAGTGTGCGCGTATACTCGCAGAGAAGGAGAAGAGCAAAGCCGCTCCGGTCGACGGCGCGAGCGCGGCAGCAGCGAACGCGAAAGGATGCGCCGAGCCGTTGTCAACGCCCGCATCCGGTGGGAGCTCGACTGGCGGCACCCGCAGCAGCGCGGTTCCGTTGAGTGTGCTGCCCTTCAGCAAATTTACAGTCGCCCTTCGTCACATCTACGAGGAGACACCGTTTTCCATGAACAACGTCGCCAACGGCTTCGCGGTGGTAAAGGAGCTGCAGTACGTCTGCAATTTGGACGACGCAGTGAGGGCCAACTTGATCACGCTGAGCCCCGATCTTGTTGAAGGGGCGTCGCCATTTTCCTCGACCAGCGACATCCCGCAGCTGCAGAGGGCCCTGGAGGTGGCGCCGCGGCACAACTCTGTCGTCAGTGGGCTGAGCGCAGAGCAGCGAGTCTCTCTGGAACGCCAGCCACGCACGCTGCGCCGTGCGGCGCGGAGAAAGAGTGCCCCTTCTGCTTCTATGGCTGCTGCAACGGCTGCAGCGGTAGCGGCAGCGGGTCGCGGCCCTCCCGGCAACGCCTTTGACGAAGCCCCAGATGCGGAGGAGGAGGACATGATAGGCGCCGACGAGGCAGAGGTGGACTTGTCGGACAAGGTGGAAGGCGACGAGCCCGTGGAAGAGGAAAGCGTGGTAACGCTGGGGAGTGGCGCTGCGTCGCAGTCGACAGAGGCGCCGGCGGGCGAGGAGCTGGGTGGCAGCCTCCCCAGCACGGCGGAACTGATGGACGAGCCAACGCAAGTGCAGCTCCTCCTGTCGCACCCTACGGCCCGTGGCTTCTTCCGTCACACTGTCCTCCTCGTGGTGCGCCACGTCACCCACGAGTCCGCGGCCTTTGTGCTGAACAAGCCGCTGCGTAACGACGAGGGCGCTGAGATGTCCATTGGGGCCACCGTGCGTCTCGGTCGTGTCCACCCCATTTACCGCCAACACCTCACGCAGCACCCGCTGATGATCGGCGGCCCGGTGATGTCTGGCAGCTCCTTTGACGAGAGCATCTTTCTCTTGCACCGTGTGCAGGGGATTCCAAACGCGCTTCCGCTGGGGTCGGGCTTGTGGATGGACGGCGATCTGGACGCGCTGATGGCGAAGCTGGACGCGAAGGAGGCCTCGGCAGAGCGGGACGTCGTCGTTCTCTGCGGCTTTGCCGGCTGGGGCGTCGATCAGCTGAGGGGTGAGTTGGCCAACGGCTACTGGGTCGTCGCCAGCGGTCCCAGCGAGAACCCCACCATCGGTTCTTTTGTTATGTCTCTCGCTCACATGGCCACGGGGCAGCAGCACCAGCAGCTGGACGGGCAGCGGGAAGCGGGGGTAGCGCCGTCTTCGACGGATGCCAGTGATCCAGGTGCCACGATGTCCGCTGCGACGGCGGGTGCGGCTTCTCCCACCACCGCTGCCGCACCAAGCGAAGCGCAGAAGACGTCCGAACAGGAGAGAATTCGCGCAGAGGCGCAGCGGACCGCGGACGAGACCACGTCCCGCGCCATCCCGGCCCTCAAGCACCGTCGCCGCCGTGCGGAGACGGACAAAGGAAAGGGTGTTTGGATTGAGACGCTGTCGTGGGTGCGTGCCTACGCCTCTCTGGGCAAGCCCTACTCGGATATGGCGATGAATCAGAAGGCGTATTTCAAGGAGGACGACTTCCAGGAATGAGAGAGAGACCGCCTTTTCTTTCTCCCTTCGCAGTCGCCGTGCTTGCGCTACACACAGAGGACTTTGGCTTGAGTGACGTGCAGGTGTGGATTTGGAAACAACAACCGCAACGACAACAACAACAACCACATCGGTCTCGGATGAGAGCTGCGCACAACCGCCACACATGATGTGCGACCTCTGCACACTTCAAGCATCCAGCGTACCCCTCCCCCCTCGCTGTCTGCGGTGCGATGTACGTTGAATAGGGGTTCGACATAACGTCAGGCTGCGCCACACAGGGCTTCATTTGGTGCCCCCATTTAAGCTGACGTGTGCGTGGCAGTGAAGCAAACCAAATAGTCGAGAGGGAAGAGAGCGGCGCGTGCCGGTGTGCATGCGGAGCGTACCAGGTGGTCTGCTGCTCCTCCTTTTTTTTTTTGCTGCGCAGTGAAGGAGACTGCAATGCGTAGCTGTATGCTGTTGTGCCTTCGTAGCGGTGTTTCATGACGTGTATATCACGCTCTGCGCACCTGCTTCATTCCAACGCAAAGCTGTTCGTACCAGGCTTCTCCTCCACCACCTTTGCTCTTTGAAACCTTCTCTCTTTCGTTCTCCCTTAACACGCCATCTCCCACCCACACCACCACCATCACCACAACAACCCTGAACTCGCCCAAAGTGTCTGTATAGACCTTTCTGTAGATCAGAAAAGCAGATTGTATCCGAGCAAGAGACACCCGCATCTCAGCAATGGGCGTTGATTTGACCGGCATCTCCAAGAAGAGCCGTGTGATTCGTCACCACACGTACTCGACGAACCCCTACATCAAGCTTCTGATCAAGCTGTACAAGTTCCTCGCGA
>LJSK01000010.1:0-10741 GCA_001299535.1 Leptomonas seymouri
GGTTTCTTCTTTTGTTTTTGTTTTTTGATCGGAAGGGGTGCAGTAACATTCGAACTCGCCTACATCCAAAAGGTTCTTCCATAAAACAAAGTAGTTGAACAGCTGCTATGTACATATTTGTATTCCACAAGAGAATGGGGAGAAGGAGCTCCTTCGGCCTCAGATCTGTGTTCCACACCGAAAGACTCTCAGTCCTCCCGCTGCGCAGCCTCCGCAGCCTCCTCAGCCTCGCTGTCTCGCTCACCTTCTGAGGGGTTATGCAGACCACCCAGGATTGCCAAACCCTCCGTCCGCAACCGCTCACGGATCGCATTCACCTGAACCGCGATCGAATTATTTTGCCCCGCCACCTGCAGCGACAAGGTCCGCATGCGCGTCAGCTCCGCATCGAGTTGTTGAATCTCGCGCTTCAGCTGCTCCGCGTGTGACTCTAGCGCAACGGAAGCAGAGGACAAGGTCAATGGTGAGGCCACTGCACAGCCGGCATCACCCGCATTCTTCTTCATACTACTCACACCATGCAAAGGCGACGCTTCGGTCACGGACATGTCCTGCCAGAGCGTACCCACCGCCACATCACCACAAATGGCCAACTCCTCCTCCAGCGGTTTCATTGCACGCGGCATGCGCTGCACGGCGGAGGACGACGTGCGGGAAGCCTTCAGCAGATGTTCAGCAGAATTAGAGTCTGTGTTGGAATCATTCGGCATGAAGCTCAGCACCGAGGCGGCCAGCTGCTCGTCCAAGAAGTTCAGCTCCGTGTGGTAAACCTCATAGCGATAGGCGACGCGGATATCAGACACACGGCTACGGCGCACGTCATTGCCGAGGGTAGAGCGGAGTTGATAGTGGGGGCCCAGCGCGTTCTCCTTCCACGACGCAGGAAAGCCGCTCTGCAAGACGCTGTTTCGTGCGATCTCAGAGAGGTCATTTAGCTCAAACTTCCACAGCTTCGCCGCAATCGAGTATTCCTCAACGAGCGGCTCACGCGTGAAGTGGAAGTACAGCGGCTGGTTCGTAGCGAGACTGACATTCAGTCCCCGATGAAAGAACACGGGGAAGGGGTTCTCGAGGTAGGCGGAGGCGCCGGCGGTGTTACTGAGGGGCGACATGGCCACGCCGACCTGAGCGATGTACCACATGTACTCTAGCACCGGGTGCCGCGCCAGGGTGACGCCGTGATTGATGCTGTTGGCAAGACAGAAGCCTGTCACCAAGTGGTCCATACCGCCCCGCTCGCCGCACTGCGGGCGGAGCGTGAAGGTACTCAGTCCACGTGAGGCGCGGAACTCGTTCAGCGACGTGATGTTCGCCCACATGTAGTACATGTAGTAGCTGTAGGGCGGGTTTAAGTCGCTGGTCCAGTCGTGCGGCGAGACGTCTGTGAGAGGCAGGTCAATCTTCGACTCATCGGCGATGCAGTCAAAGCCAGAGATTTGTGCGAGCAGGTAGTGAAATTTTGTGTTCTTTGCGGGGTGCAAGCTGACTTCCCACAGAGGGCGGAAGACGTGGTCGAGGAACTCGCCAAAGTTCTTGAGAGCGCCGCGGCGGCGAAGACGGCGGTACTGCCACGGCAGACACACCATCCATCGACTTCGTGAGCTGGCCATGCCGTAGCAGTCAAACCAGTGCGCCAGGTCGTACCACTCCTGCTCCGACTCCCCGGTGATGGTAAGCCGGTTTTCTGCAAAACTGTAGGCATCCTCTTCGTAAATATCCAGCGTCCGCTTCGTCAGCTCAGCAAAATAGCGGCCCTGCATGAAGTTGAAGGGCGAAAGGAAGATGCCCCGCAGGTCGGGGTGGGTGCTCAGATGGTGGTGCAGCTCGTCCACGGTAATGTGGTGCACGTCAATCTCATACTCTCGCAAGAGCTCCTTCAGCGTGACGGGGTGATGGTTGCGCTCAAAGACGACGTCCTCAGCGTGGTTCAGCGCCTTGTCGACGAAGAACTCAAGCAGAGTGCGCGCATTGGAGCCGGCATCGGTGTGCACATTCGTGTCGACCTTGTAAGCGGTGAAGAAGTCACGGTTGTTCCACTCCTTCTCCTCCTTCTTGCCCGCCTCGTTCGACACGTTCATCGACAAGTGCAAGAGAAACTTTTGCTCGAGGAGGTTCAGGCGGTGCGTTGCCAGGCGCTGCAGGGCAACGGAGTTAGCCACCTGACGCATCGTAGACATGTCTCGAATAAACTCCGTAATAGTGGGCAGGAAGGTCGGCCACGACGGCGTCTTGCCGCGCGACGACAAGATGCACACGCCGTAGTAGGTGTTGTACTCCCACTGCGCCTCGTTGAACCGGTGCGTAGTGCTGAAGACGTCCTCGACGCGGACGTTGGTGTCGGCCGCAGTATGGCTGACGTTTCCCGCGTACTTGCGGCGCATCCCGATTGCCTGCCGCAGGGCCACCACCGCATCCGTCGCGAGGCCTTGCCGGTGGCCACCGTAGTAAATATCAATGCGTGGGTACTGAATGCGCTGATCCGTGTAATTCATGCGCCGTGAGTGGTGCCGCGACTGCTGCACGAGGTCCGACACGAGAACCGACTGCGCATAGGGGATCAGATGGATGGCCAGTGGAGAGCTGCTGTCGCTGTCGCCGGCAGCACCACCGCCCGGTACCATGATTCCCGCCTTCTCTAGCACGCGATTTAGCAGCGCCTCTTCATGCGCCAACGTTTCGTGGCGGAACTGCAGACGGTACTCACAGACACCACACCGGCGCAGCTCATTGCCATGCGCGCCGAGCGGGGTGTAGCGCTCGCCGAGCCATTCCCGCTTCATTTCCTCCGGGAAGCTGCTGTTGAGCACGCTGTTGCGCGCCAGCTCCATCGTGTCCATCGGAGTGAGGGAGCACAGTTTGCTGAGGGTAGCGTACTCCTCCATGAGAGGCTGCACCTCGTTGTGATGGAAGTAGAGCGGGTCGGAGGTGCTGATAGAGACACGCATGCCTTGATGGAAGTACTTCAGAAAGGGGTTGTCGAAGTAGGCCGTGCTAAGCGCGTTGTCGCGGAGCGGGGAGAGCACGATGCCGATGCGGCAGTACATGTACAGGAACTGCATGATCCAGCTCTTCGCGAGAGAGCTGACGTTGTACACGACGTCCGCCAGCAAAAACGAGCAGACAAGTTGATCGTACGCAGGGGCCTGCTCGTGTACGGATGGCGCGAAAAGAAATGTGTTCAGCCCAAGGCGGGTGCGCAGCGCGTTGAGCGAGGTCAGGTTGGCCCACACGTAGTAAAAGAAATAGTAGTCGCTGCAGCCGCCGCTGTGCGTTTCGGCCTTCCCCGGCACAGGGGTCGTTGCCCCACTCCACAGTACCGTGTCGGGGTCCACCTCGGCAGTGCTGAAGTTCTCCGCGCGCACCACGTTTTGCGTGAAGATGCTCAGCGCCCCCGTGTTGGCCAGCAGCTGCGCCACATCCGACCACGGCGAGTCGTTGGGGCACAGCGTCGCCATAAAGAGCGGGTAAAACAAGTTGCGCAGCTTATCGCCGATCGTACTGCACTTGTAGGGGAGTTCGTTTGGGCCACGTGTGGAGGGATGCTGTCGCTGGATGGCCAGCACCCACCGATTGCGTGAGAACTTGTTGAAGCCCTGCCGCCGCGTCCACGCGGCCAGACGCGGAATTTCCTCTGGGTGGCAGCCGTGTACCTGCAGAGCCATCTCGGTAGCCGTGGTCTGCTTCTTTTGGTACTCCCGCCGCTCCAGCTCAGCGCGTAGCAACACCCCGCAAAGATCACCCTGGTTAGGCCCGTCGGTGGACAGTACTGCCTGGAGAAGCGTCGCGCCGAACTCGCCGGCTGGGTTGAGCTTTGCGTCGAACATATCGTATGGGAGGTACTTATTGCGGTAGAGCGTGGGGTGCAGCCCCAGACCCTCCACGGTGAGCGCGCGCGGGTCGTGCACGCCGCCCGCCTCGAGGTAGCCGGCCAGGGTTACCGGCAGCTGGGTCTTTTCATCAATGTATAGCGGCATGCGAGGCTGCTCCAAGGCTGTTGTCACCACGTAATCCAGCAGCACCGGCGCCACGACGGACGTGTGCAAATTGACGTTGTTGTCGACGCGCGTGCACGGCGCGTACACACCACCGTCTCGATACATCTCATCACAGCTGCCCTCGATCTCCTGGTTTAGCAATGAATACAGCCGGAATTTTTCAGCAATCGAAGTGACACGCGCACGGCCGGTGGAAAGGCAGGGGCCGTTTTCAATACCGCCGTACACCACCCGAATATCCTTCACATACTGCTCCCAGGATATGATGTGGGTGCACATGTCGCTGAAGGTGAAGACGCCCCGCTTGTACTCGAGATTCATCAGCACATCTAAGGTCGCCGCCCCCCTTCCCTGTCGCTGCCGCGGGTACTGTTTGGGGGGAGGTTCGCGCGCACGGCTGGACAGATCTGCTTCGTCTCCTCCGGCTACCAACGACGAAGAAGAGGAAGAGGAAGACGACATCGTCGCGTGGTACCGCTGCTCCACCTCTTGTACCGTCAGCGGCGTCTCCCGCTGTCCCTTGTCGATGTCTTTGTAAGTCTGACGAGCCTGGATTATGTTTGCAATAATGCCGACACACGTTAAGTAGTCCTTATCGCCTTCGTCGCCGTCAATCATGATGCGATGATATGTGGGAGCGACAGCGACATCTCTGGAAGGCATTAGTGCGTCATTGTCTCTAGCACCAGTTAAGCCTTTTACTTGGCCATCCTCCTCGTTTTGGTACACGTGACCTGGCCGGCACGTCTCCGATGCGATGACGCCGCTGGTGATGGAGGCAAGGCTTGAAGAGATGCCGGCTTGGCGCGGTGCCTGTGTGTTGAGTGATAGAACGCGTGAAATTACCGATGTTGCGCCTACTTGCACAGCGGGCCGCACCTGTGCGTTCTCGTCCATTGCGTACACAAGGAACACTACAGAAATGTGCGGTCTCTATGGTGAGATTAGCTGATGCTGGCAGGCAGCTTCTTGTCTGGACAATGTGGTAGAAGCACCGTTGTAATGTCGGTGTGACCTAAAGTCCACCAGAGAACGAGAGAAGAAATGAGATCGTAACGTGTGCTCCTAACATGGGGAGCTGATCTCCTTGGACGTCGTTTTGCACGGCGAGAGAGCGCTGACTAAGAAGAAAAAAAAAAGGTCTCGGAAATGGCCTCTGCAGCATGGCGGAAAACAGGCCGGCGCATAAACCGACGTTCCTTCGAGAAAACGAAGGGGACGGAGCATATGAAATCTCCATTTAAAAGGGAGCCTTTTTCTCTCTGTTTGGGCTAGGGGGAGGGGGTTGTAGTGGTAGTATGCACATAGCCAAGCAATACGCCACCGCAGCGATCACCACAAGGAGGGCAGTCCAGAAGAAGAACACTTCACAAGGAGAAAGAAGAAAGCACGTCAAAACGCTCCGCTTGAAGTTGAATATTCCAGCAGCGCCATACGAACTGTGCAGCCAAGTCCTTTTCTCTTCTAGACAACAACACCATCAACAAGAACAACAGCAAACGATTCGAGTAGCAGACAGCACAAACGCGGAGCCCTTGGCGTCACTCATAGATTCTTTTTCGTCTGCGTTGCCGCCCTTTCCGCTCTGGACCGCCGAAAGCGTCGCTCTTCCATCACAAAACGCAGAGCAAGTATCGTTATGGACACCATCGGCAGGAGGATGACCACCTGGGAAACGATCGAGTGATCCCACGGGATGTACAGTTGTGGTGTAAGTGAAGGATGGAACTGCAGGTCATCCGCAGCCCTCGCGGCACGCACGAACGTCTTTTCGCGTACATGTCGCTCCAATTCTGCAAACATGTGCCTCGTGTTGAGCGGAATAACCATGTTTGTGTTTGCCTCGATGGAGCGCAACGTGCTCTTCACCGACGCAATGGTGTACGCGCACCCCTGTTGCTCTCGCCTCTTCTTCCACGCCGCCACATCAGCAGGCTTAAAGGAGCGCAGTTCCATCTGACGTGTCATGACGGACAGCAGGACAGCGCGAACCTCCGCCTCGAGTGAGCCAGCGTGAGTGCGGTACGACGCGGCTGTGATGGATGCCGCCGCTGAAGAAGCGCGTGTCGGCACACGTTTCTTCTGTCGCTCGGTGGTTGCCCTTTCAGCTTTCCCCTTCGACGCCCCCACGCCATCTACATCCTGGTCCTCTCTTAAAGCCTTCTCTTCTTCTGGAACCCCTGCGTCAAAGGGAAAGACACAGTACGTCTCGCGCACATCTGCGCGATAGCACTGCACCGATGACCCTTCAGGAAGCGTCTCCGCCGGCACACTAAAGAGCGAAAGGCCATGAAGCTCCACCTCTTGCCCGATCTCCGGCAAAAATGCATGCTTCATGGTCGGCATGCCCAGCTGCTGCTGGCTCGCTACAAGCTCCAATTTGCGGTTGACGCTGTCGGCATTGGGCTTGCCACCGCGGTGCGCATCCGCCACGAGTTTGGCCACCGCAGCGTCACGTGCATGAGACTGCACACGCACAAAAGAATGAAGGCTGTGCGTAGGTGGCGGGAAGGAGGACGCGTTGTCACCGGCTAAGCGCTCCTTCATGAAGGTGAGTGCTGCATGCACGCCAGGTAGAAGCGCAGGTGCATCTACCCACAGCCCCAACCCAAAAAACGCAGGTGGAAGCTTTGCGACGGCACCATCCATTTCATCTCGGAGAGCTGCGTGACAGTTGGACTCAAGCTCTGACAATACACGATCCATGGGCAGATCCGCATTTTCGCGGCTCAGTGTCGTCTTGTGTACAAGGAAGACCATGAGGCTGATCAGGAGGGCAAGGACGGTGAACTCCGTAGTGGAGCGGCGACGCCACGGGCCAGGAACGGCATCGTGCACAAGCATGGTCAAAGACAAGCAATCGCTGTTGCGAGTATGCGTGTTTTTGAGTGTATACCGGAAAGCAGTGCCACGCTATGGATATGTGTTCGATAATGGGTAAGTCCGTATGTAAGGAGTTGAGCGGCTGCATTGACAAAACATGAGGGAGTGGAGGGGCGGAGGGGGGAACGACTGACTCGCTTCAACCCAGGCAGGCGCTGAGTTTTGTTGCTGAGAAGGTGTCTATGCAACAAGAGAGCGAGGTGCACATGTATATGATGCGCCTTCCTCGCAGCTGTGGCCAGCGTTCGTGGAGCACCCCAGCGCACGCAAACGGCTCAACGGCAGGGTGCCCACTTCAGTAACAGCACCACCGCCACCCATCGAATAGCCACTTTGTTATGGATGGTGTGGAGAGGAGGATTGTCCACCGGTTGTCCACCGGTTTCGCAGAGCAGGCAGGCAGCTGCGGCATCCAAGAGTACAAACATCACAAAGAAAAGACGGGGTGAAGGCAGCCAACTGTTGCCCGGCCTTAGACAGTTAGTCCAGTCACAGAGAGAAAGAAGCTACGCTTTGGTGCTCCAGCGCTCCGTTGAAGAGCACTCCCATGTCCCTCGTCAGCCACCGAGACGCATTGCGATCACTCCTTCAGCGCGCCCTGCAGATCCGACTCTAGCTGACGCAAGTAATCCGAAGTGGCGGCACCAGCAATGTTCACCGTGTGCACATGGCCCACTGCGTCGCCGTGCCGTGTGGCGTTCGCTGTAGCGTCACCTTTGGGGCTTGAGCGGTCCACCATAGGCGGCGGCGAATGCGCCTTTCCATCACGCTCGATGCTGTGGAGGCCGTTGGCAGATGAGCTCAGGGATGATACGCTGTGTGTGTGGACAGCGGCGGAAGCGTTGTGCCACTGACTTGCGGTTCCTGTGCCGAGGCTGCGATCAGCCTTCTCTACGCCAGCCGCCAGCCCCTGCACAGGTGGCACGTCAGGCCGTGCGTGCGTAGAGCTGGTCGGTCTGCCGCCTTCCGTCGCAAAATGTCCCGCACTCAGGCGTGCTGATAATTTGCCTGCTTGAGCCGGTGGTGTACTGGCGCCGTGCCTCGCAGATGTCGAGACTGGCGACGACGGCGCTCGCTGCCTAATCAGGCTGTGCACCACCTGCGGATCATCAATGACCTGGGTGTACTTCCGATTTCCCTCCACGATGGCCTCCGAGACCTCAGAGATGGAAGGGCGGAAGCGGCACGACGTGACCTCCTTGACACGCCCTTGCAGGAAGATGTCCAGCAGATCCTTCTGCCGCTTGCGGTCACGTTCCGCTTGTCGGTGGGCGAAGGAGTCATAGCGGAACTGAAGCTGTGCTCGGCGTGCCACTTCCTGCGCCTGTGCTTGAGCGGCTTCGCGTGCGCGACGCTGCCGTACCGTTTCAACGCTCTCCCCGTGCGTCTTCTGTCGCGCTAGGTTCTTTGCCAGCGAGCGACTGTGGGCGCCAACTTGTGGGTGAAAGGAGAAGCCCCCTGCGTTGTCTTGAGTCTGCAGGTGCCGCATCTCGCGTCGCAGTTGCAGCCTCCCATTATCAGTATATAGGGCATCGAAGATCGATCCTGCGGTCACGTTGAGGTGACGTTGCGGCGAGTTTGCAGAGGCATCGACATCCTGCTCCTTCTCTCCAGCCCCGCCGGCAGCAATCGCCACCGCAGCCGCGGTCTCTTGTGCGGTGTCTGTCTGCTCTGGAGCTGTTTGCGAGTGATGCACCGCACCACTGCGTGGTGTTCGTTGAGGAGTCCCACTGCTGTTGTTTGCGCCTCCCTTACTCCCCGTCATGA
This sequence comes from Leptomonas seymouri, assembly GCA_001299535.1. Taxonomy (NCBI): domain Eukaryota; phylum Euglenozoa; class Kinetoplastea; order Trypanosomatida; family Trypanosomatidae; genus Leptomonas; species Leptomonas seymouri. The sequence goes on from LJSK01000010.1 coordinate 8,646, forward strand.
ACGCCTCACCCGAATTGGGTTTGAAGAACTCCATCTGCTCGTTCTGCTCTGTCATAAGGCGTATTGACTCGTGCATTGTCTCCCGCTCGTCACTGTGGTGGAAAAGACGGTGGAAGACGCTGGCGCTGCGGCCTCTCGCCGCTCCGTTGCTTTCGCTACGAGTGCGCGAGCGTGACCGACACGAAGCCGGCTTGCGTGCAGAGCCATGAGTACGGTTGACAGAAGATTCATTATTTTGTTGGTCCTTTGCCGGCGTGGTGGGGGGCACTGCCTCTATCGCCTGCTTCACCTTCATGTAGTGTTCAAAGCGCTCCGCCCATCCCTTGATGGGGCCTTTGTAGCCTTTCGTCTCTTCGAGATACGTTTTGAGGTGCTCACTCACCTTGGAGCGGGGGACGCCGGTGTACAGCTCGGCGTGATCGTGCTCCGCAGCCCTCTTCTTCAGTGCCTCGAGGTGGCGCTCCTGTCTGGCTTGGCACTCCTCCTGATCGGATAAAAAAAACTTCCACGATCGGTGCTGACGTCTTGACGAACTGCCAGGCCGGCTCGACGCAACGCCCCCCACCGCACTGCTGTTCCTCTGCTCGCTACCCCCGTCCCCATCGTAGGCCCCATCATTCCCCTCTTGGCTGCAGCGACGGTTGCTCACACTGCGTTGCCGACTCGCGCGGGGCGGTGGCACGCAGGGGTGGAAGGTGCAGATGCTGCGAAACGCTTCCTCTTGGGTTTCGCGCAGCTGCTTCAGGCGCCGCTCCCGCCGCTCCGTCTGCTCTGTGTTTCTATACAGTCGCTCGAACGCCGTCATCCCTTCCCCCGTAGCGAAGGAACTGCCGCACTTCACTGCTTCTGATGTATGCTGGGGGAGCTGACCGCTGTGACAAGGGGTGGGGAGCGGCGACAGCGGGACAGCTGTTGCTGCTGTCTGCGTAGGCTGTGCCGTAGAAACGGAAGGTGTCCGTGCTGGCGGCGACCTGAGCAATGCATCACTCCCACGCGGGTTGAAGGTGCTCTCCTGTGTATCCGCTGTCCGCTGCGCAGCTCGACGCCTCTGCTGTGCCGGTGCTAGTCGCTGCGCTCGCTGCTGCGCTTCGCAAAAGAGCCGGCTGTAGAGCGCCTTCACGGGCGCCACTTCGTCTTTGCATTCCTTGACAGGGAGTCGCAGCACCGGCACGGCAAGGATGGTGGCAGCCGCTGGCGCTCTCACAGGTGTCCGGTGGTGACCTGAAAACGAAGTTGTATTTGGTGGAACGGCAGGCGGCCTCGTTGACGGGGACGGAGACGACGGCTTTACCACCTTGGCTGGTCGAGAGAGTGGAGGGGAAGATGGAGCTGACGAAGAGGAGGCGAAAGCATCGGAGATGGCTGCTTGACCTGCAGCACCGCTAGCAGGAGCAAACACTGCGTTCTTGAGATCTGTGTCGGCTTCCAAGAGAGGCAGGGAGATGGACAGCACCGTCGGCCTGTGCGCGCTGCGCGTCGATGTGGGGGTGCTGTCCGGTGCCGCCACTGCCTTCGGCGGAGAAGAACAGTCGTTTTGCGGAGGAGAAGCGCTGGGGGTCACCCACGCAACGCTGGGCAGGAAATCTGCCGCTTCGTTCAGTGAAGTCACCGCGTCTGTGGCCGTAGGGTGCAACACCGCAGACATGGTCGGCCCAGCGCACTCGCTCTTGTTGGGCTGAGCGCTGCCTAACGTGTCATCGAAAAGGCTGCCACTGGGCCTCCCTACACCAATAGGCCTCTTATCCGACTCAAATGAGAGCGTCACAGGCACGCTCAGCGCACCTTCGGCTTTCTAAAAACTATTATCTATTTTTTGTTTCTGCGGTTGTGTCGTGGTGCGGCACAGTTGGTTGCAGCACCGGCTGGTGTCAGCAGGGCTATAAAGTCTTCACCCAAAGCATAATCATCAAGACATAAGCAGAAGCAGCGCCACAAAAGAAAAGAAACATAAAAGGAAACAAGATAGATACAAAAGAAAATAATGAGGGCCCCGCCAAGGCAAGGGCGCCGGTGCAACGCACCTGTGCCAGTGAAGACGAAAGCCTACCCTACGTTACTGTGGCCAAGGAGTAGGCGGAAGCAGAGAAACACGTGCA
>LJSK01000010.1:10845-53621 GCA_001299535.1 Leptomonas seymouri
TTGTTTTTGTTTGTTTAACTGGTGTTGTTGTTATCGCACATTAAAAAGGCTTCGGCGCTGTATAAAAGCACAGCTCTTAAGCGCGGAGTGGAAATCGACTTCCGGTCACCAGAGCACAGTCGCACGTTTCCCCCTACTGTGCATGCACCGGCAGCGTGTCTGTTGTTGATGCAAAGTGCTCGCAGCGGCGAGCACGACAAGAAATAAATCGAAGCACACTTCTCCCAGACGTGCTCAATGTTACCTCTGTTTTCCTCTGGTGTGTATAGGGGGATGGGGGGAGACAGCAGTGCATTTAATAGGGCTTCCCACGACCAGGGCGGCGCATGCCACCTCCACCACGGCCACCGCCGCGACCACTTCGACCCTCCGACTGAACACCCTGCTGCCGGCTCGTCGCCCACGTCTTCCCTCCCCCGGTGTGGCGCGCACTCGAGCTGACCGAGGCCGACACCTCCGACGGTAGCAGCTCGCCATCCTTCCAGTATACGAGCATGCCATCCTCGCCACCCGTAATGAGGCGGTTGCCAAAGCCGATTGCAACGCGTCCAATTTCATTGTGCACACGTGGCAGCGCCTGTGTACGCTGGGTAGCCCAATTCAAAACCTGCAGCGGGCCTGCGTCGCCGTTTTCATCACGTACACCCGAGACCAGATGCAGCTGACCCGACACAACGCACCAATCAACGAGATATGTGTCAAAGTCGGGACGTGCGAAGCGTGTTTCCTTCTGCTCGAGATCATACGGGAAGACGTACCCATTTTCGCACGTCCCCACCATGGCGACGAGGCCGACATCAGGGAAGCAGTTCATCCGCGAGACGACTTCGCCGCAGTTGACAGCTTGGAGCAAAATATCGTCGTCCACCACGCCATCTGCTACCGATAAAAAATTAATCATCTGATCCTCGCCGGCGGAGCACAGGACTTGCTCATCGAGAAAGCGCAGCCGAGAGATTTCGTCTACGTGCAGTTGCTCTAAGCACTTCATAGAGGTCCACGTTCGGGTATCTACAAGGTGAATGTCGCGATCAGCGGAGACGGCCATCATCGACCCTGACGGTGAGATGCCGATGCTACTGCATGTGGCACCGCTGCTGCACATGTCGGTTAAGAAGTGGACAGCCTTGGCTTGTCGCAGATCCGTCACCATCACGCCACAGTCTTGCTGGCAAGAGTACAGCAGGCTTGGCTGAGCAGGGGTAGAGGCGAGGTCGCGGATGGGCTGCGTGTGCTCCTTGATATCTGCCAAGAAGGTAGCCCCTTGTGTGTCATAGATGCGAATCGCCTGAGTGGAGAGAGAGAGGGCAAGGGAGGAGCCGCCGTTGCACAAGCATCCGTCCATCACGTAGGTGCCAGCCTCATACGAGGTCTGTACGACTTGCAGCAAATTCATGTTGCCTCTGTTTTGAAGCACTTTTCTTTTTATTGCCAGAGATGATTTGCGTCGGGATGCACTCGCGTTGCGATGGGCATCAGAGACGGCACCGTTGGAACGTACGTGGACGCCTGGGCAGCTGCTTGCTTCCGTGCCGGACGCCACGTTGGCGCAATCACCACAAGCACCCCATATTTTCAAACAAAAAAAAAAGAAAGTGGAAACAGAAAGAAAGAAGAAATCACAGGGCAGTGAGCATGGATTGAGTTCTGTTGAAGTGGCAAATCACGTCCGAATCTCCAAAAGAAAAAGAGAAGCAATGCAGCCCTCAGCGCAACCGCAGCACTGAAGCGTGTTCCGCTTCTCCGCTTCCATCCTAGGCGCACCTCTTTAAAATCCCTCTTTGAAATGAGCAGAGGAAGTGGCGGCGGTGCTTACGTTACCGAGATCCATCAAACCCACTCTAGCGAGGTGTAGAAATGTATGTATGCAACAGTGCGCACCCCCCGAAAACCCCACTTGCAAGCCCCACCCGTCTGATCACGTTCATCTGCATCTGTCACGTATTAAATGAAGGTATTTGTCGTCACACGATCGCTACTAAGCTCTACTCCCTTTCAATGGGGGAAAGGAAAAACAAAGTCCATAAAGATAAATGATGACACATATATACGTCATGTACTGTACAAGTCTGAGAAGGCCAATCCACCAGCACCTTGGCGCGGGCACATGTCACAAAGCACGTCGAGACTCCTGCTGCTGTGCGTACAGCCCATCGCGCTCCTCGGCGCCTCTGTATACTGCACAACTCACCGTGTGTGCGACTGAAAGGTAGAGCGCCCCATGGCATTCCTTTTTCTTTCTTTGCTTCTGCGAGTGGCTGCCTCACCGAATAATGAGGAGATCAGAAGAGCCTTAAAAAGCAAGCACCAGCATTCCTATTGGACCTACACCAGCATCAGCAACTACACACCAACCAACGCCCTTGCGCCTCAAAAGAACAAAAAAGATAAGAGGAGGGGGGCAAAGCATACAGGCAGAAAAACGGCGAGCATCGGCTTCTGCCTCAGTCTGAATGAACAGCGGATGAGAACCAAGCCGCCGCGCATCATGGGCGACGGTGGTGACCACCAAAACGTAGATGAAGAGAGAAGCTAGGAGCAATGCACCCGCAACAGACGAGAGCAGCCGATGAGTGGGACTCTACATAGCGAACTCCCTGAGGCAGTGCTGAAAGGCAGCCACGCGGGTCTGGCACAGCGCAAAGCTGTTGTTGTTGGCCTCTAAGCACTGGTGCACATCACGAGAAAAGGCTTGGCAAGGGTTCAGCTTCTTCTCCTCAAAGAAAGGCTCCGCCTCGTTGGAGCCGAAGAAGGGAGTGAGCCACGAGCGCTTGTAGCTCTTGAAAGCGTTGTTAGCACTCGCATGTTCTATGCCACTAATATGGTTGCGAGCACGCTGGTATTTGTCGCTCGAAGAGTCGTTGAGCGCGTCATCGGGTAAGGGATGGAGAATGGCCTTCGCCGGCTCCACCTCGTCGGGCAGCGCATCCGCTTCGTACGCTGACTCCTGAGGCTCGATTGGCGTGTCGGTGCTCATTGCTGAGTTTGCCACTGCGGAGCCTGCCCACTAGAAGAAGAAAAATGGGAGAAGGAAAGACAAAGAAAATGTCTGGGCACCTTTGAGGGTGTGAACGATACAAGTCAGAATATCTTTATTATTATTTCTCTTGGACTACTGCTATGAGCACAAGCGGCTAACAAACGGGTGGCAGCATGCGGCGCGGCACAGCTGCAAGGTGTGTGTTGATTTATGGTAGGCATCAAGCAGAGTGCAGGAGAAAACAAAGAAGCAGGAGGAGAAGGCAACAATGCGAAAGTGGAGGGCCTCCATAGGACTCCTGCGCATCACTCAATATATATGCTTGCGCCACTTCACCATGACCAGACCCCGTTCTTCTTTCCTCTGTTGCACCTATCAATTCACTGCCACAACAATTTTGGTGGTGCTGGGCAAATCAATCAGACCCACAACTGCCACGTAGCACTTCCATCTCAATTTTTTGGAGGGGAGGATTAAGGTGTCTGCACTTCACATGAAGGTCCAACGCAGCCACCAAAAAAAAAAGTTTTGTTAATCCCTAGAGGAGAAATGAAGCTCTACTGCGTAAGCATACAGGTGCGAAACAAATAAAGAAAGAAGAAAAGAAGATGCGCCCACAGTGTCACAGGCTGTGGCTCCGCGACCTGGAATTCAAGCTGTGTTCCGCGAGCAGCTGCTCGCGAAGCTGGTCCAGCGAAAGCCTGTGCGAAAGACGCCTCGACGCAGAAGACGAATATGACGAGGACGGAGTGATGGAGGAGGCCGGTGAGGCCGAAGGAGGAGCATCGTGGTTGTTGCTTTCACCGTTGTCGTTGCTGCTGTGATGGCTGAGACTGCGGCCTCCGGCTCCCTTTGCAGAGGCAGCCGAGTCCGACGCGCTGTTCTTGCTGGTATCGCTCTCCGATTCAAAGTCAGAGGAGAAAGACTCCGAGTGTGCTGGTGAAGCAGCCGCCTTTCTCGTTTGCCCCCCGCTGCCCTTCAAATCCTCCGCAAGCTCTCCAGAGGTATTGGAAGCGGAGGCGGAGAAGGATGAAGACACGGAAGAAGAAAGAGATGACTGCTCCGCCACGGCCATCATGGGGCGTCGTGTGTCCATGGCAAGCCCCGGCAAGCTGGCCGCGCTCGGGTGCTCCATCGAGTCCGAGTACGCCAAAGAGTGTGCCGATGCGGCGCTTGCCTTTGAAAGGGCGGCCAAATGCATGGAGATGTCGCTCACCCGTCGACCCATCCGCCGCTGCCACGCAGGGAGCAAACTGCTGGCCTGCAACGCTTCACGCGCTGCAGAGATGCAGCTCAGTCGATCGACGCGCTTCTCCGCTGTCACTAGGGCCGGCCACTGCTCGCGGTCCAACGGCCAGCTGTCCGCTGGGTAGTCGCCCTTCGGAGGCGTCAGCGGCGCGCCGTGCGCTGCTGGTTCACCGGCGTTGATGAAGAGATGCGGAATATCAAGCAAAGGAACAAAGCGCTGCTTCACATAGGCAAGTTCATACAGTTCCTCGACAACTTTGCGCTGCAGTTCGGCCTCCTTTTCGATTATGCATGCGGCGGTGAGGAGCCGGTGCTGCTGCCTCCGCCGAGCCTCAGCACCGTCGCGGAGTGGGGGAGGCTGCGGTGCATGAGAGCGCCTGGTGGCGGAGCCGTTCCGGCGCGAGGGTGGCGAGGTGGTGGCGGACGACTGCGAGATCGAGCCACCCCTGCCGCTGAGCATCCGTTGTAAAGCGTTCTTTAGCCGTGTCATCTCGCTGTCAAAGTCCTCGCCTTTGCTGCTGAAATCGCGCGTGACAAGTCCGGACGTTTTCACTGCCGTTCGCGGTGGTGTTCGCGGAATTGGCCCCGACGCCCTGCCCACGGGGGGGCCGACTGAATTATTGCTCTTTGCGCTGGCGGCCCTGGGCGGGCGTCGCACGTCGGCGCTGCGGCTGCTACTGCGCTCCGGAAGAGGCTGGAGAGGCCGAAGGCCAACATCCCACAGCGCTCCCGTCGTTATCAGGCGAGATCGCCGCATGGTTTCCAGCCGATGCAGCATCCGCTTTAAGTCCACCCGGGAGCAAAGAGGATCCTGGCGAAGGCGCACGTTTGCGAGCGACCGCACCAGTGCGTGTCTATCTAAGGCTACACAGTCCCTGATGATGCTCTGTAGATAATTGTCTCCATTGTTCAGAAGAAAGGGATAGGGTCGGCTCAGCATCTCCCGCCACTCGAAGATGCACTCTACTGTGAGCAACGTCACGAGCTGGTGCTCCTGCAGCAGTCGCAGGAAGGTAAACCGTGCCTCCTCGGACGCCGACGTGGTCGTCCTGTCGAAGGTGTCACAGCAAGCTCGCATGCGCGTCATCACACTCTCACGAAGTGCAATGGCCTGCAGCACCTGCAGTGTTCGCTGCTCGTGTGCCCGCAGTGCCGTCACAATCAGCTCCGTCCCTCCGAGAGCTACGAGCTCCTCCGCCTGCCCATCCGACGCATTGGTGTTCGAGATGGATGTCGATGTGGGAGAAGAAGGATGTTCCCTGCCGCATTGCTGCTCTTTGAAAGGGCGGATAAGCAAATCTGCGTACAAGTCTTGATCTATTTGGGGGATATACAAGTCCTGGCTAAGTCGCTTGAAGGCAGAAACGAGGCCCATGCAGTAGGATGTGATGAGGTTTTCCTCACTCTCTGGCATCCTTGCTGGTGTGAACATCCCGGTTGATCCGGCAGAAACAGGGGGGGATAGGAATCTAATGATATCCCTGCCTTTCACCTAGTGGGTGTGGGTGCTCTTTCTTCACTGAAAACGGTGAGATGGAGGCTAGGAGATGGAGAAGTCCAGGACAGTAGCAACACAAACGGCTATGCGCATCGGCTAGTAAAGAGTTCCACCGTAAAGCAATGAGTAGAAACCATTTAGAGACGTAGGCGCCAAGTCGAGAAACCCTGGGCATCACAGGCACCAGGGTAGGCATCACCCACGTCAGACGAAGAGCAAAGAGGAAGCAATCAGGAGCTTGCCGACCTCGCAGCTCTATGCACCACCACCACCACAAAAAAAAATTGAAGAACGGCGGGGAGAGAGCGTTGATCGCTGTTGCCGTTATCATTCACGTCCTTTTCATTTCACCCTCGCAGCTGTATGTAGGCAAGCGTGTCGCTACATCCACCGAGCACTTCCGACAGTTGATGAGCGAGACGCGTCAGCGCAGCGAACAAACGACGCCAGGGCTGCAAAGAAAAAAGAAGGTGATCATAAACAGAGAACTGTAAAAACAATATATATGTAGATGTATATATAAGGAGAGAGAGAGGCACGTGGGACAACAGCGGGTACAAGTGAGTCCGCACGGTGCACAGCAAAGGCGTACAAGAGAACGTGGAACCCCATCGAAGCGACGTACGGCCACGCTGGGAGTTGGGGTTGAAGGTGAAGCAACGTAAATCGGGCAACAAGACAAATAAAAATGAAGCATAAGGCAACGAAAAAGAGAGGTGATGGAATCTAAGCGCTGTTGGGGAACTAAAAACAATCTCTAGTGAAAAGGTGAAATACAAGAGTTCGCTACGGCAGTGCGTTTCAGCCCTGTGCACCGCGCTCAATGCGATCAGCGGCAGAACTCACACGCTCTGCCGCGCGACTGTTCATGTAATACGAGCGGCCACACAGCATCTCGTGCTCCTTCAGATCCTGAACGCGGAGATGCGTGCCACACTTACGGCATGGCGCCAACGTGCTCTTCAAACACTGGTAGCACTCCTTCGCGAAGGCGTCGCGGACGGACACGTCCGAGTTGCTCGACGGGACCTCCTGCGAAGCCAGACGTTCGATGCGCTCCTTCAACTCATCAGGAATATCTGCGAGCCCGGCGACGGCGGTGAAGTACTCCCGTAAGATTCCCTCCATTTTGGGCCTGCACGCGCTGACATGTACACGATAGCCCGAAGTGCACTGCAGCTCTCCACACAGGTAGCACGGCAGCACCTGACGTGTCTGTTGCACAGTTCCCTGCAGCATCGCCGCAACAATGTCGTTGGTAGAGGTGGGCGCTCCTGCAGTAAGGCTGTGCGACGTGCGCGCAGCTTCCGTGCGGGACTGCCGTGCCAGCCGGCTGCTTTCCAGCACCTCTCGGGCCTGCTGTGCACGGGCAGCTTTCTTCTCGAGCGCCATCGCCGCGCACTGCGCTGCACAGTGTGCGTTGTCGTCCCCATTGCCGTCGGTAGCCTCATCACGTGGTGGAGAAGCGGTGACGTCGTATTCACGGCGGCGCGACTTGGACGGCGTGGCGTCCTCGTCCGCATGGCGTCCGTGAACAGTGGTGTGCGGTGATGGCTCATCCGGTGCAGCAGCACGGCCCACCTCTCTCTCCTCCTCGTTGGCCTGACGCGCTGGTGTGCTGAAGCGTCTGGTGGGCTCCGGCGCCACCATCTGCCACGACGGCTCGTCGCACTTCTCCGCCTTTGTCGCCCCACACTCCAATACGCTGCGCACGCCTCGACCAGCCTGCACAGGAGCCGCAGCTCGCTTCAGCTGAGGTCGGACGTGGACGGACGCGGAAGCTGCGGTCGGCTGAGCCTTGAGCTGCGCCGCCACCGTTGTCGCCCCAGCAGCGGCAGGGACGCTCTTCTTCACCTTTCGGATGTTTGCCTCCGCCGTGGTGGCATTCATGAGAGGCGCAGCGGCAGCTAGCTCTTCAGCACGCGCTGCATCACGGGCCGCCACACGTGCACAGTGCTTCGTCAACGCGTCCTGCTGTCGTGCCGACACGCGACCGGCATTCACCGATGGCGGTCCTTCTGTTGGCGTCTGCAACAGCGTGTTGCTGCTGAGGCGAGAAAGAGAACTGGGGCTCTGCACAACGTCAGCGCGCGGCGCCACCGCACGCCGTTGCGGTACTCCACGAGGGGTACCACGTGGGGTGGAGGAGGCGACAGATGAAGCTGTTGTGCCCACCGCATGAGTCACTGAGCCGACTTCCTGACTGCGGCGCGCTGAACTGCGCTGCATTACGCATTGACGGTTAGTGAAGATGGCATCATAGGTGGACGCTGGTGTTGGGTTGATTGCCGCCCCGCCCTCCTCATACAGTTTGCGGTCTGCTGCGGACATGTGTGTTGAGAAACGAGGTCTCTCCTCTGGCAGCGCAGTAGCGGCATTGGGGCCACCACGACTGCGCGGTGTTCCATAGAGGCTGCTGCTGCCTCCAGAGGGGATGGCGTGGAAGGAGCGGCTCCCGCGGCGACTGCTGACAGGCGACGTGATGCCTTCGTGCTCGGCATACTCTTTGCGCTTCGCAGCAATGCTCGTTGTCATCTCGTACATGGCGCTGGAGGGGCGCAGCCAGAAAGCAGTCTTGCTCCCGGGGAGCGGCAAGACGCCGTTCTCTGCCTTCTGGCGCAATGACATCAGCGCCTCATCTTGGTGCTCGACTTCGTGGTGTTCCTCCGCACGCGTCGGTGTGACAGCCGCATCCACGTGCCTCGTCTCTACAGGTGCTGTCTCCTCAGAAACAACAGCTGCGTCCGCCGCAGGTGCCGCAGTACATCGGGTCTTGACTGCGCTCCTGCGTCGAGGCGTCGATGAACCATTCGGTGAGGCGCTCGCGCGCCCCTGCCCCACACTGCTGCAGCGCACCTGCGAGCTTGCCAGTTGCTTCCGCGGCGTGCGCTGGCCCTCACCAGTGAGCGAGGAGGTGCGCGTGAGGGAGCTGTTGTGGTCCGTCACAGGTTTGTAGTCTGGTCGAATCGAGTTGCGGGGCTTCAAGTTTGTGTTACCAAAGGGTTGGGTGAGCTCAGGGGATACGTAATCGGCAGGCACCTCTTCCTCCCCCCCTGGCGGAGCGATGCACCGGTTCACGGGAGGCAGCACAGCGGGGGACGAGGGGGGTTGTTGCACTGCCTGGTGCGGCAGCGTTTTCGTCAGGTCAATAACGGGCACAGCAGGAACAGCAGCAGCAGGCTCGACTTCATGTGCATGCGTCGTGGAGTTTGGGTAGACGGGGCGCTCCACGGACACCGACACAGAGACAGGCGACCATGACAATCGGCCGCGTTGCTGCGGCTGCTGCTGCTGCTGCCTGCGCGAAATCGACCGCTGAGGCCGGGGGTCTGCGTCCTTGTGGAGCTTCAACTCGCGCCCCACAGCACCATTCCCTGCCGCCCCATCGTCATCCTCATCCGACAGGTTGCTGAGAACGGTTTGGCTGATCGCTGAGCCCTCACGATGGATAGACGAGGGCAGCTGTTCACCCCTGCGCCAGGTCGTGGACAAATCGATGTCCTCTGCCTCCGTTGTCTTCTTCGGATCCGGGGAGGCCCCGTCGTCGCTTGGAACCAGACGGTTCGACTTCACGAGCATCTTGTAGCGCTCCAGAGCATTGCTGCGCGCCTTTTGTTCAGCCATTTGCTTCGAGTAGTCTGCTGGCAGTCGGCGAATAGTCATAGACGGCGACTCCTGAGTTGTGGTGGCGAACTTGGAAGACTGCGCTGCCTTTTGGGGGGTGGCATCGCTTTGCATCACCGAGGCAGCAGCAGCGGTCTCCGCACAGCGCTCGCTCCCGGTTGCGGCGGCGGAGGGTGTCTTGCAGGATGAGGCATGATGAAGCGCTGCATTGGCGCCGAACGAGCCGCTCTCACTCGAGCTGACGCTATAGTTGCTGCTGATCTTTGAAGAATGCGGCATGTCTCCTCCCTCTCGTTGTTCAAAAAGGGCCAAAGAAGAAAAAAAAAAATCGCTTAATGCGTGAGACGTATCCGATACAGCAAGTCGCGAAGCTGTCGTAGTATAACGAGAGAGAGAGAGAGGAGGTACACGCTTGGGATGATACACCGAAGGGCAAAAAAGGCGAAAACAATTCTAAAGATGGAACGCACCGTAGGCTTTATATGTTCTTTTTAAAAGAAGAAAAAAAAAACGAAAAGGCGCTGCTCACGGTGAGGGGAAGACGGCAACAATCGCGTGGTGGCGGTGGTTGCTGTTGTTTGAGAACTGAAGGGGGCTTCCCAGGCACGTGCAGAGCAGCGATGAGAGTTCGCAAGGTACAAAGGAAAGTGCTGTGGTGGAGAGGTACAAGAGGAAAAGAAATAGAGAGCGGAAAGCAAAAAGGAAAGCGACGCTGTGGATGTGGAATGCCCCGTCCGCCGGTCGGTCCGTTGCCTGTTCCGTATTACTATTATGATTATAAATATTTCGGCACGCAAATGGATGTGGTGGACTGCGGATGTCCAAGACAGATGAAGCCCGAGACTAAATGCGGCACAACGATGGAAAGGAAACGATATCTGCTTCAAAAAGCTCGAGTCGCTCTCCTTTTCCTGGTCAGCGAGCACCCTCTGCAACGATCCACGCAAGCATACAAGGGAGAGGAGCGGCGTACCGTGTGAAGACGCAGCGGAGAGAGAGGGTATAACGTGTTGAAATGCGTGCTGGGAAGAGGCGCGGAAAGGCAGGTAACGCGGTCCTATAGCAACTGTATCAGGACACTCAAATCGGCACATGTGGCTCGTGTACGATGTGAAAGAACGCGAGAGGCGTTGCACAGCAGCGCATTCCCTTTAAAAAAAAAAGGGGCCGGCTTCGAGTGAGAGCAACCGTTGAAATGCAGCACTGCTTTCCGCATCGGCATGACCATGCCGGGTGCGAAGGCCTCACGGCCGCTACTTCCGTGAGATCAAAAGATCACCATTCGAGTTCAACGAATTGCAACGCTCACAAAGAAGAAAGGACCGCATCTTCAGTGGGACGAGTGACTTGAGCCCCATGAGAATCGGAGGCAACGCATGTTCTTTGGTCTTACGAATTTTGCGTTGTTCATAGTCTAGAAGCTACAAGAACAGAAGCACCGCAACAACAGCACAACAGATAGGCATACGGAATCCAACCGTAGCGAAACGAAAAGAGAACAGAACGCGGGCGCTAAAGGAGCGCATGACGTCGCAAGGAAAAAGCAAACGGAAGAAACACGAGACCAACTGCAAGCAAAACGAGAAAACAACAGGGCATCGTGCATGAGTGCACACACACACACACACACACACACACACACACACACACACACCGTATTATCCTCTCTCAGAATCCTCTGTGGTGTTCACACACCCTTCTCTCTGCTCACTTGGGGTAGTTGTCGGGATCTACAGAGTTCAAGTCGTTCATGTGGTAGCCCGGCACTCCGTACACGGCACCCATAATTCTATCCCAGTTGTTACCGAGCACGCTGCTGCGCGTGCGCGAGTTGCGCTCCTCGGCGTAGATGGCGCCCTTCAAGCTCTGATCGAACTGTTCAGACCACTCCTCAAAGTGCCTTTCCCCGCGCAGCGAGGGTCCACCCAGCAATTGGTAGAAGCACCACCCGTAGAGAGCTAAGAAGAGCGCCCACGTGATGCCGCGCAGATGAGGCGCCACGTCCATGTCGCCAAAGCGCTCCGACGCTTCACCGGGGCCGGCATAGAGCGGGTGATGCGCCGTCCAGCGATGCAGCTTTGCATCGTCGTACCACATCACCTCTGGGTGCGTCCAGTGATCGTAGACGAGGGAGTTGTCCGGGTGAAACATTGGGTTGGCAAGGGTGTACGTGCTCCACGGTGAGCTATTGTTGCGGCGCAAATAGTGAAAGTTGGCGTTGTCGCGCAGGTACTTCTGGGTCTGGCGCACCATCATATCGCAGGTGGCGGGATCCGTGACGTAGCGATACTTCTCGAAGCGCCGGCGGACAACCTTGTAGGCGAGGTTGAACTTATGGGCGTTGAGCTGAATCATCCACATCTGCAGCTCCTTCAGCGACCAGCGGTACAAGCGGCACACGCGCTGCTTGTGGGTCAGGCGCGGGTCATCGATGATGGGGTCGAGGTGGCGCACGCTCCCAGTCAGATCGTAAAGGTACGCATCCGACTTGTGCTCGTACTTCGGGTTATCGAGAATACGCCAGCCCTCGTAGTTCTGCAGCAGTGGCTCGTGCAAGTGCCACTCATGGTACTCGACCATGCCCCCGCTAAGGAGCAAAGAACTGCGGCGCATCATGGCTGGACCCTCGGTTTGCGAATCAAAAGTTAAGAGAGAGATACACGTTGCTTCAACGACTAGAGAGTAACAAGCGAAAATAACGTAAAGCGCAGCAATGATGGTCAGCGGAGAAGAAATGGAAAAAATCAGTTTGCCCAAGCGCAGATCAAAACTGTTTTCTGCGCTGCACGCACGTCAAAGCACTAAACACGAAAGCACTGCTACTGCCTAATATGAGAGGAATACAAAACCGAGTCTAACGCTATACGCGCTGTGCGCGTGTTGGTGTCCTGCTAAAGTTAAAAAAAGAAAGAAGGTCGTTAAATACGCTAGCGGAGGCGGTAACTGAAACCAAAAACCTGCAAATACGACTATCGCGCACGACACGATGACGAAATCGAAGCGCACTGCCCACTGTGTTGTTGGACTTGCGCCCCAGCGTCTTCCCTTTTAACGCTGAACAGCTCCTAGCAGATACTAATGAAAGCCTGTAGCTCGAAACGATTCTAGAGAAGTTGCAAGAGAAGACTTCTGTGTGGGTGCTGTCTCCCGACTTGGTTCGTGTGTCTGCTTGTGTGCGCAGCTTCGTGCTACTAAAGAAATTTCAAATTGTCACAAAGCATCGGTTCAACAGAACGCTAAGTTCGAGAAGGGAAATACAAATACATTTATTTATGTAAGTCGTAAGGAGTGGTGGAGTCAAGATAAAAGAAAACGAGGAAAGAGGAGAGAAGGTTGTCGCAGTGGACACAAAAGAAAAAGAAAACGTCAGCGTCTTGCACCAAACTCGGAATATCCACCTAACAACGGCGCTAAGTAGCGCACCACCCGTCTGTTTATGTCACTGCTGCTGACGCCGATGTTGTTTCTGCGTTGCGCCTGCAAAAAATAAAGGAACCTGTGCGGCCTTTCAGGCGTTCTCAGGCGCCTTCGCTTCCGCCTATACACAAGTGCACGTAGAAGAGCATGCTTTCACGGCAACGGCAGCCCTCGGCTGAGATATCTGATAAGCCGCCTAGGCATCCCTCCGCGGTGTTTCGTGTTCTTCGGAGAGTGGCACAAACGGCGGAGCCACCAAAAGATGGAAGACAGCGCACATCCAGCAAGGCAAAGACTAGAAAAATAATACTCACACTCGCCCTTCGTAACTTCTAAACCTAACGATATCAGCGCACTCAGCAGCGAGCCTCTGGTGGTCACAGAAGATGTCAGAAGCAGCACATCTTCATCGAACTCGCACACAAACGCAGAGACTTATACATGCCCTCGCACGGAGCAAATAAATAAAAAGAAGGAAGAGCATCGCAAGGCAATGACCAGCTTTGTGGCACACGCACACACATCTATGCACGAAAAGAGACTTCCCACGAGTGGCACAGGAAAGAGGGGCAGTAGGAAGAGAGCAAAACATAGAGAAGTTCTCGCTGCGCTCCGACTTCGCTTTACCAGAACTTCATCTCGTAGTACTCCTGGCCCGTAGCACGCTTCCAGTGGCGCTCCGCCCAATGCCAGTCTACTACGTCAAAGTATTTGGACAGGTATTCCGGTCGCTTGTTCTCATAGTCAATGTAATACGCATGCTCCCACACATCCACGCAAAGCAGCGGCACGTGATTGTAGTTCGTCAGCGGGCAGCCGGCGTTGCTGTACGACGTAATATCAAACTTGCCCACCTTGCGGTCGTAGATCCAGTAGACCCAGCCACTGCCGAAGAGGTTCTGCGCCGCCGTGATGAACTGTTTTTCAAAGTTCTCGATGGAGCCGTACTGCGCCGACACCGCCGCAGACAGGTCCGGGGGGATGTTGCTGCCGTAGGGCTGGATGCACTTCCAGAAGAAGGAGTGGTTGAAGTGCTGCGCGGCGTTGTTATACACGCCCTTCAGACGATCGTCGTTGAAGCTCTTCACGATGATGCTATCGAGCTGCATTCCATACAGCTCTGTACCCTCAATCAGCTGGTTTAGCTTTTCTACGTAGGCGCGGTGGTGGCGACCGTAGTGTACACGAATCTGATAGGACGACAGCAGCGGCATGCAGCCCTTGTACCATGGAAACTCTAGCGTCGGCAGATAGAAGAAGCCCTGAGTCTGGATGTAGTTCTCGGAGCGGCGGATGTACTCATCCACGCGCCAGTATGTCGCACGGTACTTCTCTACGTAGTAGTCCGGCACACGGCCGGAGCGGTTGCGGAACTCGTTGTACTGGTCCATGAAGTTGAAGCGACCCATTTGGACATCGGCCTTTGGGGTGTGCATCGCGAGTCCAGTGCGCCCAGCCGACGTGTGTGGCACTGCGAAGCTGCTGGACAGCATCGCAGGATCGGCACCGACGGTGGTCCCGAGGAGGCCGGTGGCGCACACCGACGGAGCGAACGCACGACGGAGCATTTCTATTCTCCGACTATATGACGGGCAAAGCAGGCTGAGTGTTGCTACCAGTCAACGAGGTCGTACTACCGGTTAGCGGCGCCCGTTTGAGTGGCCGTTCTCGTTGTCTTTTCTAACACGCCTGCTTCCTTCTTACAGGAGTCTGGACGCGCAACGGAAAAGCTGGTGCACGTCTCAATAGGCGCGACGGAACTAAAGGAATGAATATCAAAAACGATCAAAGACAGAAGAGCTTTTGATTTCTCCCTAACTAACTACCTTTTTTTGGGGGGCGAGGGTTGTGTGACTCCACCGGCAACTACTAAGAAGCTAATGAATGCTACGCTGGTGAGAGCTCAACCGGGAACAGCGACAGTACACAGCACTTCTGCAACAGACGCTCAACCAGTACAAGCAGCGGCTCTCCCCTTTAAAGCACGGCTGTACGGGAAGCCACACCTGATAAAAAAAAAAAATAGAAGTCTACGCGATGCTATGGAGCCACCATCGAGGTGATCGGCGCACGTCACCTCACTTCTCTTTGAGCACCTGGTCAGTATTATGAAGAGAAAAGGGAGGTTTGCGTGATGAGAGTTGGCCAGTGTTTCTGTCACTGCTGCCCGCGGCTCTATCGCGTTCCCGATTATGTGCAAAGACCTTTTCACGCTTTAGGGAAATGCAGCTAAAGTCAGTTCCAGCGTGAAGCAAAACCAAAAAAAAAAGGCAGAGATGCGGAAGCAAAGTGGAATGTATGAAGTGAGAACGGCGCAGAGCAGCATCGCGCGATCCAAAGCAGTACTCTGCAGCCTGATCACTCTTTAAACACATACGCGTCCACGCACGAGCTAGCGGGCATGGGCCGAACCGTCAAACGTGAAGTGTGGGCCGCACTACACAAGTCGAGTTGAAAGCGAGCACATAACCCTTCGCACAGGTGTGTGTAAGGGCTCCTGAATGCACCACGTTCGCATTGTCATTATCTTTTTTCACATTCTTTTTTCTGTATACGCGTCGGTCGCGAGCATCGACTGGAAAGCTGTGGACGCCGTGTTGCGGACTTCACAGAAAGATAGATCCATGCACATATATAAATATCTCTCGCTATATATATATAAATATATATATATATGGATATAGATATAGATATATATAGACAGATAGATATAGATATATTATTTAAAGATCCAAGAATTGATCAAAAATAATAATAATAATAATAATAATACTAATATATCAACTTGTAGCACTCCCTACTTTTTTTTATCTTATTTTCATTGAACCGAAGATAGTGATTTAAAGCAAAAACATATCTTTAATGTAAAAACATAAGATTGAAAAAGAGATGGGGCAGGAGCCACCAAGCACTGCGCACCGTGTATACCAACCACTATGTACTCTCCCCTATTTTGTTGTTGTCGTCGTCTGCTTACATATAACCAATGAGGAAGAATACAACACATGTGAGCACTTCATCAATCCAGTTTCAACAGTGAAGAAGAAATTAAGGGCTGCGCTGCAGACAAAGGAAAAGAAAAAAGAGAAAAAGGGGGGCTATTTGAACGACTACGGAGTGAAACAGCATGCATGATACCAAGCGCATCGTCTACCGGTCGACAAACCGCCGCTAACCATTGTATGGTCGCCAATAGAAGCAAGGAAGAAGAAGAAAGAAAAAAAAAAGCAGCTAAGGTGGAGGAAACGCGTATAGTAACGGTGTTACTGGAACTAACCATATGGCCTCGATACAATAAAAAAAAAAAAAATACTATTAGTGGAGAAACAAAAACAAAAAAAGATGTGACACGAAAGTGCTTGAAATCTAATCTTAAGGGGAATATAAAGCAAATCTTAAAGAGAAAACAACAAAGCCCTAAGCGCTCAAACAAGGGATTATAATTGTTACTTTTCCCTTTGTTCGATTTCAGTGTTTTTTTTGAGGAGGAGGCGTAGTTCCCACGACTACCATACTCCTACACATAAAGAACTGTACTTAAATCAACGCCAAGTCGTGATGGAAAGCCTCTTCTGAATGAAAAGCAGAAAGGCTAGCAGGTACGGCTCCTGACCGGTTGCCTATTCATGTTGTTTAAACTGTAAATTCAAAAGAGGAGCTTGCCACGACTTCCGAAAGAGAACCAAAATAATAATAATAAAGAACAAAAAATAAATCAATTCAGCACCCACGTAACCCGTGAAACACGAACGAAAGACAACAAAAATGAGAGGGAAAATGAAAATAACGCAGGAGCTGCCATGCAGCGCTACAAACGAGAGACGCATGTTTCTCTGCGACGGTGCGCATTTACGTACGGAAGATAACATGCAACAAGAGCGAAGGCTGCCTTGGTGCCTGCTGCTCTCCCTCCACTCACTCACGCACGCACGCACTCTTCTCTACGTTCAGGCGGTCAAAGCCCTCAACCAGATCCTCCTTCAAGTCCTCCAAGCCCTCCAAGCCGATCTGGTACCGCACGAGCAGGCCACCCGGTGCAAACGCCGTCGCCGTGCGGTAGGTGGTGCAGTCGTAGTACATCACAAGACTCTCAAATCCACCCCAGGAGTAGCCCATCGCAAAGAGTTTGTAGTTGTCCAGCATGTGCTCAACATCCTGCAATGTGTAACGGGGCTGCAAGACGATGGAAAAGACCGCCGTCGATCCGGTGAAGTCACGCTTCCAGATGTTGTGACCCGCGCAGTCGGGTATTGCGGGGTGGAGCACCTTCAACACCTCTGGACGGCTCTTCATAAAGCGCGCCACCTCCAGTCCCCGGCGCTCCGCCTCACGCACGCGCATGTACATGGTGCGCAGACCACGCAGCGCGAGGAAGCACGACTCATCACTGGGAGTAGACTGGAACAGCCCCAGAGTGTCCCTCATCGTCGGGATCCACGCCGCGTTGGCCGAGATGAGGCCAATGATGAGGTCGGAGTGCCCGCTGAGGTACTTGGTGCCCGCCTCGATAGAGATGTCGCAGCCTTTGGCGTGTGCGTCGAAGAACATCGGGGTGGCCCAGGTATTATCAATGAGCGTGGTCACGTTGAGCTCGTGTGCCACCGCGCACAACCCAGGCACATCTTGAACCTCAAACGTCTGCGACCCGGGCGATTCCATGAAGAGGGCGGTCGTGTTTGGATGCTTGTGCAGCAACTCACGCAGCTCATCCGGCGTGATGCAGGGGTCGTAGTAAACTGTGGAGATGCCCTTCCTGCTGAGAAAGTTATCGCAAAACTTGCGGGTGGGCAGATAAGCGGTGTCTGTCATCAGCACGTTGTCGCCAGCGTTTAGTACCGCCATCAGCGCGTACGCCACCGCCTGCGCACCGGAGGAGAGAACGAGCGTTCCGGCACCACCTGTCAAGGCGGTCCACGCCTTCTCTAGGTTGGCACGAGTCGGGTTGCCGAAGGTGCCGTAGCAGTACACCGCATTCGGAGACATGGTATCGGCAAAGCTCTTGAACAGGTTGGTGGAGCCGCGGTATATAGGGCAATTGACGAAGCCGCCCTGCTCGGCAGCACAACGCCCGAGGCGATTCATCATCGTCTCTATGGAGCGCTGCTGCTCCGACTGCGGTGGCTGCTCCGACTGCGGTGGCTGCTCCGACTGTGATGGCGTCTCCGACTGCGGTGGCGTCTCCGACTGCGGTGTCTGCTCCGGCATGATGACCAACTGCGGCTGCAGCTCGGGCATGTTATCTATAGTGATGCTGGAGCTTCGACAAAAATAAAAGTAAAATAAGCAAGTCAGTCCTGCAGAGGTCTTCGGGTATAGGGATCAGCTGTTTGGCAGTGTCAATACGAGAAAAAGAGGGAGAGAGAGCGAAAGAGAGAACGAGAAAGCGTCTTGCTGCTTATATGTGCAAGGCACTAAGCCGTAAAGGCAGAGAAGAGATGCAAGGGGAAGAGGGGGGGGGAAGTGAAAGGGCCCATCCGCCGTACAGACAGGAGCATCATAGGAAGGGATCACAAAAAACGGATACGCGTCGACCCCGCCAGCGTGGCTGCTTCAGTTCGCATTCAGGCACCTGTCCCTGTTCACCTACGATGAATTTCGCATTCCTCATCGCGTTTTGCATGGGCGTGCTGTGGTGGAGGTAGAGAGCTGTCGGTTTGAATGCACACGCAAATGTGATCTGAAAGCAAAAGAGATGAGCAGAGCAGCATAAAATAGAAGAGAAAAGAAACTCAAGTGGCTGTCGCACTTACCCCGTACTTGCACAGCTGCGTTTTGTAAAACTGCTTCAGTGACCGCAGCACCGCACTGGCCTCTCCCAAGGCTGGCCGCCACGCCTCTGTTTCGCCATGCAAGCGCTGCGTCCACTCCCTCAGCAACTGCTGCTGCACAGTGAGAAGTCTATTCTCATAAAGCGCTCTACTAGAAGATTGAAAACAGAAGATATCGCGCTGCAACTCAGCAATACGTGTTTGTAGCTCCGTTCCATGTTCAGTGCGATTCGCCTCCGGCTCTGCCGCTGGAACGGCCAGTGCACCATCGGCGCTTCTTAGTGAGAGACACCTTTCTTTTGGAACTCGAGCCTCCTTCTGTGGAATCAACGAGCTTGAAGTACGCTCCTCGCGGCCCGATATGCTGCCTTTATCATGCGGAATCGCAGCCAGCTCGTCTAATCGGTCCTTCAGTCGCTGCACTTCATCGCGACCTCGTGTGAGAGCATGCGTGCGCTCTTCGAGCTGCCGCTGCTGTACTGCTACCCATTGTCGCTGGTTGTAGAGCCGGCTCTGTACATCACGCAAAGACGCCTCCTCGGACGGCAGGAAAACCTCCTCCAGCTCTCTTCTTCGCTGCCTCAGCTGCTCTTCTTCACCCTGCACCTTACGGCAACGACCCTGCACGAGCGCCAGGCGATCCTGCAACACGGAAATGAAAAACTTGGAGTGGTCACGCAGCTCCCGCAACTCGGAGAAGCGCTCCCGCAGCCTGTCCAGCTCCTCCCGCTTTGTCTTCTGCTGGTTGACCGCTAGCGTCGCCGCACTCGCCAGTGCTTGCTGCGCTTCAAGCAGGCGATCGTGATCCTCCGCGATGCTCTGCGTCTCCACCTCCGTCGGGCCGCGCAGCACCGCCAACTCACTCTTCAGCCGAGCCCGCTCGGCCTCGAGCTCCCAGATGCGCTGGGTGAGGTACAACTCCTGTGTCGCTACCTCCTCCGGATCAAAGCTGCCATCCTGTAGCAGTAGTAGTGCATGTGGCTGCGGCTGCCGCTCAATGGATGGTGGTGAAGAAAGAAGTGCGCCATCGCTTGCCGAGGCCGTGACGATGGCGGAGTCTGTCGTGCCGGTAGCACTGGCATCATCAAGCGTCTGACCTTGTGCGGTTGGAGCCGCAGGATGAGCAGCAAGAGACGCCAAGGACAGTGCGGGGGGTAGGTGCGACTGTCGGCTGCTTTGTGTCAACAGAGAGGGCATTTCACGGGGCCGTTGTGTCTGATGCAACGCAGAAGACGGAGGGGAGTCTTCCGCCAGCACAGGACGTCGTTCCACTGGGGAGCGAGAGGGCTTAGACGAGGAAAACGTCGTGTGATCTACCGGCGGCCACGTCCCCGTGTCGGGCGGTGGCGCCGACGCGGAGGTGGGGGCTGTCAGAAAGTCTGATCCGTGTTTCACGTATTCGGAAGGACTACGGCGGCGCGATGCCAGCAACACGCCCAAAGGAGTCGTGTCGGCCACGTCAGCTCCATCCAGCAAGGCAGCAGATGGTGAAAGAGGGGCCTGAGCGGGCAGTGTTGGGGCTGCAGTAAAGGGGGTGAGTTTTAAGTGTTCGCATGAGAGCAGCGGTTGTGCGTGTTGGCGCTGCTGTTGCTGCAGAGCTGTTGCGTCACTGCTCGAGGAGCTGATGATGGGAGGCGCAGGCGCAGCGCCGTCCTTCTCAGCTGCATGTTTAACGTTTGCCTCACTGCCCTCGATCATTGAGCCCAGTGGGAGTGTTGGCGCCTCCTTCTTGTCATTGCCTCCACCTGAGCCACTACCTGTGCTGTTCCTCTCGGGTGCACTCGAGGTCATCGTAGCACCTTGTGAAGTCGCCGAAAGGTCTTTCATCCCCTTAGGCGATGGGGGTTTCACAGACAAATTTAGAGGGCGAAGGGCAGGGACCACAGCTTGGTAGGTTACGGCATCCTGCTCGGTGTCGATCGCCGTTTGGTGTACCGGGTCCCAGGTGGAGCGGCCGGTGCGGCGGTTGACGTAGTATGTGCGCTGCGTGCGTGGGTCTTTGCGGCAGATCCACTGACTCGAGATGAAAGAGGCAGGCATGTCCATCAAATCGGGAAGGGTTACGTCCATTTGCGGTGTGCGGGTGTCAATACTCGCCTCTTACCCGGAACAGCGGACAGTCACTTTCAGGTGCTGTCACGAAAACCAGAGAGAAAGGAAAAGTAAAGAGAGAAGGGGGGAGAACAGTACAACTTGAAAGCAACTGAATTCAGAAAGATAGGGGGAGGGGGGACACCAGCTTCGTGGAAGCACCTTGAGTACGCGTTGACGCGACATGCTGAAAGCGTTGGAGGTCGCACACGGGAGACTAAACTTTACAGATGTGCCCAACCCACGAAACAGCCTTAAGGCACCACAGTGATGCGCTCCTTACATGGCTATGCGAAGTATGCACTGCCGTTTATGTCAGTGCTGTTGCTGTTGAACCCATTTTTTAATGGAATTAGTGGTTGTGAGAACGACGCCTTCTCATCTGATGATTAGAATCGGTCCGTTGCAGGGTGTTGGCATGTGTGCCCCACTACACGGAGCCCGTCAAGCACTGCCAATCAGCACCCAACTTTAAGTTAAGTTCAACGCAAAACAACAAGATCAAGAATTTTTAGATCCCCAGAAGTACAAGAGCAGCCAAGAGGCCAACCCTAGCGCGGAGCACCGCAGTTGGTCTATACGTCCAACGAGCCCTCATCAGGGCAGCCTTGTGATGCGGCTCCTTCTTTGAAGCCCTCTCTTGGCTAGTAACAGCGTATACTACTATTGTTTACTGCACATCAGCCTTGCCCATGAGATGCTGCCGTGTGTACTCGTACATCGCAATCGCGCCCGTCACGTGCACATTCAGCGACCTAATTAGGCCGTACTGCGGGATCTCCACGCACACGTCCAGCAAGGGGATCAACGGCGCCGGCACACCTTGGCCCTCCGCCCCCAGCACGACAGCGCAGCGCTCAGGAAACGAAAACGCCTCCATCGACACACTGTTCGCCGTCTGCTCAATCCCTACAATGGTGTAGCCACCGCGGCGCAGACCTTCCAAGTAGCCCGGCAGGTCTTTCGGCGCCACCTCCTCCCACGGAATCCACAGCTCCGCACTGCGCGCCGCTGCAATGAAGTGTGGGTGCTCAAAGACCTTCCTTTCCGGCACCACAATGGACTCCACCGCAAAGATCTCGCCGCAGCGGCACAGCCCGGCGATGTTGACTGGGTTTTCCAAGAGGGACCCGACGACGATGATCGGCTGCTTCTGCGTGCGCAGCGCACGCGGGTGCAACTCATTGTAGACCTCCGTCGCCCACCACGAAGACACTTTCTTTTGGACATTTGCCGTGGCGGCGTCGACCTCCTCGCTAGCGGCACCGGCCGTGGCTGGCGCCGTGATGCTCTGCCCCGCCTCCACCATCGGGTCGCGCGTCAACAGTTCCGTCACCTCCTGCGTGTAGTCGACATAGTAGTCGCACGGCGTGCCAGTGTGTGGGATGACCGTGAAGTCCTTGAAGACAGACACCAAGTCGCACACGCGTAAGGCGGCGCACCAGTCACGCACGCGCAGCAGCTCCATGGGATAGAGTGCGCCGATCATGCAGCACAGCTCCGTTTCAACAAAGCGAATGCGCTCGAAGGCAGCGGCGGGCAGCACCTCGGCCAGCACTGTGTTCGCCTCTTTCCGCTGAACGCAGAACAAGTTGCGCGGGCTGCTGGCCTCACTGGTATCGAAGAACAGCATGTGCTCGTGCTTCTCGCGGAATTTGATGTGCTCGGGTGCACGCAGCACATAGTCGTACACCGCCTCCACGGCGGCAGAGAGCGGCCGACCGTGTGCAATGCGGCGCTGACAGATGTTCACGAGGCCGATGTGGCTGATGATGCGCAGCAGATGCTGATTGGAGGTACTCTGCTGTAGAATGCGGGGGAATAAGCAGTCGAAGGTGCCAGCATCCGCCCCATCCTTCAACAGTTCTTGGTCCTCCTGCCGTAGCATCGCGTGGCAGGCAATTAAAATGTAGCTGCCACAAACCTGCGGGCGCAGACTATAGTTACCCAGCGCCTCACCCACTACGGTGTACAAGCTCGGGTGCTGCTCCACCAGCCGGATTGCGTACAGCTCCATGAGTCGGCGCACGCTTCCCATGTTGTTCACCGTGACGCAATGCAGAACAAGCAGCCGGAACACCTCCTCGATCTGCTGCAGTGGCACCGGCTGCTGCGGCTGCGCAAGGCAGGGCAGCAGCGCGCATAGCAGCTGCCATAGGCGAATGCGGATGCGGTGCGTGCGTGAGTTCGGCATGCACGGCTCATGCGTCACCACCGGATGGCATACGTTCATGCGCAGCAGCTCCATCGTCAGCGGCACCGCGCGGCCCGCTACATCAACGTGGCAGCACCACAGGAGTGTCGATACCGCCATGGCGCGGCCGACGGCGGACATGCGCGTGGTGGGTGGGTAGTACAGCCTCAAAGCATCGGGCCAGCTCTGGAGCAGCGGCTCCGTAACAGCCACGGTAGACTCGTTTTCTTCCTCGTCGCGATTCGTGTTAAACAGGACCGCAGAATACAGCAGCACGTCACGCAGCACTGGCCAGTTCTGCGCGGGGTTGTGCAGCACCTGCAGAGAGGCCGTCATGGCGGCGAAGTACACGTCGCGATCAGCCGTCTGCGCCTCCTTGCCCTCCCCTTCCAGCACACGCTGCAGCAGCACACGGACGTACTCGGGGTGGTGCGGCATGACGAAGTGCAGGGCAGTGAAGGCCAGGGCGGCGAGGCGCGTGTACTGTCGCGCGCCGACTTCCTTCATGTGGCTCCACATGCCCTCTGCGATCGCAATGTAGTCCACGATATGCGGCACGTTCGAGGATGCCACCCAGACGAGCAGGTCGTACACACTCGCCAGGTTCATGGTCCAGCATTCCTCTAGCTGCCTCAGAGCAAAGTCCTGGACGGCAGCAACCGTGCCTTCAAAATCCGCCCGCGAGGTCCAAAAGCCTCTAGCGGAATTAACGTCTGGGCCGCTGTCGTCGCGTTCGGACGCAGGTTTAAGGCACAGGGCGAGGACGTAGAGAATGTTGCAGCGGTAGCGACCTTGCTGCCCTAAGAGAGTCGACCACGAAGCATCCGACAGCGCGCTCGGCACCGGCCCAGTTGGCACGCGGTAGTCAGGTAGGGCCATGAGCTGCTGCAGATAGACCTGCACCGCCTGAGAGGAGAGTACACCGGCCAGCGTGTAGCGGGTCATGCCATCGTGCAGCGGCGGCGACTCCCGATCGGTGGGCAGTGGTGAAGCTTGCAAAGGCAAGTGGCCATCATGCTGGGCCGCAGTGTTCGCGGCGCCGCTGCCCATAGTGAGAAAGCCGCACAGCTCGCTCTGCAGCAAGCGACAGACATTACGTGTGACCACCAGCACCGCCGCCACCCGCCCCGCGTCCGCCTCTCCGCCCTTGCGCTGGGTGGCAGACGTGAGAGCTCGGTAAACCTCCACAGCCTCTCTCAAGAGGCCCATGAGCTGCTCGACGTGACACGACAAATTAAGGATTCCCGCTGCGGTAGCAACCGAAGACGCGTTCTTCGTCGTTGTGGCTACGCTACCGCTGCTGCTGCTGCTGCAAGCGATCGAGTTGACGGAAGCAACGGCAGCCGAAAAGATATCAAAGTGCGTGGTATCCATCAGCGGCCACACCGACTTGTCAGCGCTGTCATCAAAGAGAGAAGCGCCACCCACGACGGCGCTGCTCTTGCCCGCGGCAACGGCGTGTAGCGCTGCTCTGAGGCTTGTAACAGCGTGTGTGTGCAGCGCGGCAGACATCGACTGCAAGGTGGTACGCAGCGGCCACAGCTGCCCGCATACCTCGTTGCCGAGTGTGTGGTGCAGCTCAACGAGGCACGCTGCGCTGTTCAGCAGCTGCGCGGCGGTGCAGTAAGCCCGCGCTTGCAACGAGGCCACAGTCGAGGCAACCGCATGCGCAATGGTGCGGATGAGCTGCGCGTGACGCGCAGAGCCGGTACGCGTGAGCGCGCCAACTAAGAAAAACGTCTCCTTTATCTCCACTATGTTCACAGCAGATGCAGACGGGGTGGGGGAGGACGCCTGAAGCAGGCCTTCAACGCGCCGCTCCAGCCCTACCACGTTCAGCAGCTCGTCTACCAAAGAAATGGAGTCGGCAGTGGATTCATTATCAGCGATGGAATAACGCGTCATCTTCATATGCGCGCTTAGCTGCACCAGCCACTGCTGCAAGAAGCATTCATCGATCGAGGCGCCAACGAGTCCGTACTGTCCACAGGCGTCCATGCCGGCGATGCTGTGCCCGCCCGACTCCCCCAGCGGGCCGCACATGCAGTAGAGACGCCAGAAGGATGGGTGCTGGCGGCACCGCCGTGGGGAGGGTGTGGCAGCGGCAAAGGTAGTGAGCGCCGCAAACAGAATAGCGGTGACGCGCACATCCAGCCAAAAAGGGATGTTCTCCTGCACAGAGTCGCGCATGAAGCGATGCAGACGCTGGAGAACGTCCTCGTGCAGCAAAATAGGCTCCGCATTGATGTGGTGGTGAAGCAGCACCTGCCCTAATGCGAGAAGGGTGCGCGCCAGTACACAGACGGTGAAGCGCGGGGGCTTACTGAGGGTGGTGTCCAGCAAGCGCCGCAGAGCATCGACGCGGCCATCCGTGCTGGCAGCATCAGCATCAGCAGCAGCGTTCGTCAGCCATCGAGTGAGGAATAGAGAGCTGTAAAATCGCTCCACTTCTTGCGCTAGCGGCTCGATGTCCGGCACCGCCTTCACCTCCGCGCCCTCAAACGCCTTCGTGTCAAGAAAGGAGGCGGTGATGGGGATCCGATCGAGGTCTGCGCAGAGTCGCGGGTCTGACGCACTCTGAAAAGCGTCTTGGAAGAGAAACGTTGCGGAGAGGGACTGCAGCACACGCCGTGGTAGCCTCCACACGCGCCGGAGACCAACCTTGCGCACACCAATGTTTGGATGCAGGATCAGCTTCAGCAGTAGCATCTCGATCCACTGCGTGTGCAGCGCCCCCCGAGTGGAGGGTCTTACCGCCTGCTTCGACGATGCAGCAGATGCACAGAGTTTCAAGTGTGTGTTGAGCTCCGCTACGAGCGTGTCGAGGCGGGCCATGACTGGCTCAATGATGTGCCAGCCGTATTCGCTCAACGACTCTAGCACAAGGAAGAAGCTGTCCCACGCCGTAGCACTCAACGCATCGCCTGTGCTGGGGGAGAGGGTGCTGCACCAGCAAAACAAAGGGTGGAACTCGAGCACCTCCGGTAGCCGCGCCGTGCTTGACTGCTGGTACTGCTGCTCCTTCGTCAAATACACAATGCGCTTTAAAAGATACACCACACGCAGCTGCATGTTGGAGCGATGCCCGGCATCCATCTCCGTGGCCGTTAAACTGCGGTGCATGGCGCTGCTCAGCACGCCCCACAGAAAGGGAGAAAAGCGGAAGTCCGTCGCGGGGTCGAGCGATGGCCGACGAAACAGAAAATCAAAGAGGGCGGCAATCAGCAGCACCACATCATCACAGTTTTCACTATACACAATGCTGCTGTCTACAGCGGCGCCGTCCTGGGCAGAGCCACCTGTCGTTGTCACGGATGCTAGAGCACCGGTACGCGTCGCCAGAGTGTGCAGCAAGTTATGAATGAGGCTCTCGTACCGCTGCAGCCCCTCACTGCCGTCCAGCAGCAGCAGTGGGATGAGCACACGCCGGCAGATAAGCGCCGTTGGCACTGCGCGGTTCTGCTGCGTGTTCGTTTCAGTTGGTGTCGCCATGGAGGATCCTAACGTCGCAAGACAGCACTCAATTAGCTCTGTCTTGAGCTGTGCCACGCGCTCTGTAGTGGGGAATGGGTAGCACGACGGGAGAGCAGTGCAAGTGCCTGTGTCCTCCGCTGCAGCGGAGGCGGCGTCATCACTGGCACCCTTCACAGCCGTTGCAGTCCCAGTGCACCTCCCCTCTGCGGCTGGTCGCTGGGTGGAGGGTCGTGTGCGCTTGCCTGTTTGCGTGCTTGAAGACC
Organism: Leptomonas seymouri; assembly: GCA_001299535.1. NCBI lineage: Eukaryota > Euglenozoa > Kinetoplastea > Trypanosomatida > Trypanosomatidae > Leptomonas > Leptomonas seymouri. The sequence continues at coordinate 37,403 of LJSK01000010.1, forward strand.
CAGTCGGCTTCTTTCTCGTCTTGCTACCTTCCTGAGTGTTCTTGTGTCTCAGAGCTGGGTCCTCCAGCACGGCACCACGCAGCTGAAAAGGCTTGCATGCCACCATCAACGACGTACACTGTCCTAAGAGCTCGGTTGCCAGGACAGCTGTGAGTCCGTCCTCGCAGCCTGCCTTGAGTGCCTCACAGGCAGCCCTCAGCACGCGGTCGCAGCAGCCCCCCGGCAAGAGACTCAGCTGGCCCACCGTGTAGCACGCCGTCGTGCAAACCTCCGCGGAGAAGGCCGGCTGGGCGGAAAGCAGTTGGAGGACATACGATTGCCACTTGTCATGCATTTCCTCCACCCACGCGCGAGACGCAGGGGCCACAGATGCATGCGGTGCGGCTGCGGTGGCACACACCTCAGCCCTGCCCGACCATAGAAGCCCGATAAGGGCACCGGATGCAGCAACGAGCGGTGGAAAAGAAGCCGCAGGCATCGTGGCGGTTGCCGCACCCAGAGCGAGGCTCCGAGCACCTGCCTCCGACCGCAAGAGCGCCGGCCACTGCTGTGCCATCATGTGCTCCAGGTGCTCGCAAAGGTCTGTGCGCCGGAAGGCGGCCATCAAATCGCAGGACACAAGGAACAGCCGCACGGCCTGCTCATCGGCATCGACGGTCGCATGGTGTAGGCGACTGCCATCGCGGCGTGTCGCAAGCTGATCGACCAGAGAAATGAAGAGAGAAGTCATGGGTGTTGAAAGCCTTTGCGAATGGTTCGTGGGCGCAATCCACTTCCGCGCCGGTCTCTACCAAATGGTTCTTGGGGCCAGCACAGGCGTTGCAGTAACGATGAGAAGTGATCGAAGGGGAATTTTTTTTTTTAAGAACACAGCGAGGGAAAAGAAAGCAGCACTGCAACAAGAATAAGAGTAAAGAAAGCGAAGAACGGGTAGCACCGGTGCTGCGTCTACAAGCCAGCAGCGCTGAAGGAAGCAGCAGCAGCAGCAACAGCAGCGACAGCGACAACAGAGGTAACGCTCAGGCAAGGCCTCAGCGCGTGTTGATGAGAAGGTCATCCGTCGAGTCTCTGTTGTGAGACATCAACCCTTTTCCGGGCGCTGCCTTTCGCCAGATTCAAAAGAGCAGACAGGGAAGAGCGCAGCACTCAGACGGTTTTGGAGCAGCAGCGAGGCAACAAAAAGAAACAAGCATTAAACCTCAAAGTCCCTACAAGAACTCGGAGGGCGGTGGCACACTGTGATCCATGCGGAAGGCGACAGCATCCACCTCGGCGGACAGCCGCACGAGGCGCTCTGCCATTTCTTGGCAGCGCTCATCAAGACTTTTCCTATTTTCCGCCTCCATGTCCGTCGTAGCCATGTTAAAAGCGAGCGCGTTGTGACTTGCGTTGCGCTGAAGCTGCAGTTCCGATCTCGAGGCATCGGTCGACCCTGTGTCAATGTGCAAGAGCGGTGCAGCACTGGTAACATACAGGTTGCATACATCTGGAGCCGGAAGGTCAGATGAGCCGCCGCCTACCGCTGCGTCCTGCAGCAGATGCACTTTTTCCTCTGCCAATAGTCTGGTCTTCGGGTTGTCCTGAGATGGCGATGCGCAGATTGCAGTGTTGGGGTTAAGCGATACGCTTGGAGCTACATCCGGAAGAGAGGACTCCAGGATTGCTCTTGATTTTGTGTTGAGAGCGGCAGAGCCGCTTTCTGCCTGATGAAGGCTCATGGTGCTTGCCCTGGAGCTGCAGCTGGAACTGGCGCTGGCCTCCTCGGTGTATCGCATGCATGAGCGCCCCACCACGATGACGGGGGTGTCATCCGATGCAGAGATGGTGCGCAGCTCGAACTGCGCAAGCAGCGTCTTTTGCTCCTCCGTGAGGAAGTCCGGGTATCCCGTCTGTGCAGGTTCAGTTGGCATTTAGGAAGCCTCTGAGTTTGCTGTCATGTGTTGATTGAGATGCACTAGTATCTCCGTTAAAAAGAATGAAAGGTGACGGATAATATTTCAAAAACAAAGAAAGGCGAAGAAGAAGACCAGCGCATGAGAAGCACGTTTTACTTCTGCGATTCAAAAGGCAATCACCCGCTCATGGAGGGCCATCGCTTCGGGGGAAAGAGAAAGGGGGGGGGAAGCGAGCACTGCCGGTAAAGCCACAGGTCAGCTCACACGCACCCAGACTTGCCTTCCTCTCCACACCTCGCACCACTTCGTGTATTTCTTTTTCCGTTCGTTTTGTTTTCCTACAAGAGTCTCAAAACCAGAAGCCCACAAGCTCTTTCATTCAAAAGCCACTTCTTGATTTCTGTATCCTGTGGATTCGTTTCATTTCGCCACGACTTTTCTTTTTCTGTTGAACGCTTCATATGCGTCCGTTGATTCTACGTTTCCGCTGTCGGATTCATTCTTCGCGAAGACATTTACCTCAGCAACTATGTGCATGTCTGTCGGTGCATCACTTCTCACGTCGTATCATTCTCTCACAGATGCACATTTTAAGCGACAGGTGGGGGAAGCTATATAACACGCAGAGGATAACAAGCACGAAAGCAAAGCGGGCATTGAACTAAAGGGCACGTTAGATCAAGCCGGAGCAAGCACAGCTACCATGCTGGGCCGCAGACTGAATAATCTGAACTCAGGCATATGAGAAGTAACGATGAAGTGAAGTGAAAACGCACATATGAAAAAAAAATAAGCAGCATGATGGAGCGCGGATCGGCACGTCGTTCACTGAGGTGATCGCAAAAATCGCAGCCTGCCCCCCTCCCCTTCTGTCTTTCCCTCTTACTAGGCACCGATAGAATTACGCCTGCGCGAAACTTCTTGAGTCCTCTACGTTGGCACACTCAACTACACACAAATGAGATGCGACAGGAGAGCGCCACATGAGCGAGGAATCTAAAAACAAAGGCATGCATGAAGTTACGAACCTACTTGAACGTACGTACGCAGGCTGATCGGCAAACAGAGTAGAAGAGAGGAAGGGGGGGAAGCAGAAGGACGGCACTCCTCGCTTGAAGTTCAGACGCTTCATCCACCGTCCGCCACTGCCGTTCGTAGCCGAAGGGGCGTTTTCCGGCCTCACAAATGCCAAAGGAAGCAAAAGTGAGGAAGGTAAAGGATGGGCCCTCCTTCCCGCTCCCCACAATACGGAAATATCAAAGGGAGCAAGCCAGATCGTGTATAAGGTGCGAAATAATTTAAAAAATATACATTAAAAATTAAAAATTAAACCGCACGATTCAACGCATTTCTAAAACGATTCATGAGTCTCTTGGGCACGGCCAATCCTTTTTCTTCTGCTTCGCTATGCGGGCTTTCTTTTTCAAGATTGCAAGCGCCGTTGTTAGCGTACCAGCACGTCATCGTGCTCACACCTGCGTGATCACAGAGATGCCATTTTCCAGATTTTGGTTGCACAAAGTTCTCGAATTGCGTATCTCTCAAGCGCTCAGCATGAAAAGCGAGCTCGTGAAGAAGCGGGATAGGCACGATGAACACTGACAGACGTCGCCACGGCAACACGAATAAAGTCAAAAAAGAATAAGAAATGGAGGTGGGTCCCACACTCAGATCGCGAAACAAATAAACAAAAACGAAAATACATTTAAAGAGAAAAGAGTTCACATTAATTCATTACTCCGGCTTCCGTCATGCCTAGGCGGTGCGGCCTTTGAACACACAGTACACACCCCACATCGCGAAGCAGCGGGGGAGGGGAAGTGCAAAAGAGGTTCAACTGGCGAGACAGTGCGAGAGAAATGCAGCTTCAAACAAGCGAAAGAGGAAGGAAGGGTAAATAGAAACTCTGCCCGAGAGCGCCACAGCACTGAAGAGAAGAGTGGAGACACTGCTTTCCCCCTCCTGCACCACGCGGACTTGATCCACTGTCCTGCTACTTTGGCAGATCCCCGATTTGGGGGGGGGGGGAAGTGTCGCTCTTTCTTTAGCAGATCCCTTCGTCGCTGCGCCGCCATAAAGATCAGGAGAGGCGTCTCTCCTTGGTGTTGCCATAGCACAAGCAACATTCAAGGCTGAGAACAACGATTTTCCATCTACGCCCAGCCCCCCGACCCCCACCCCGCCCCTACGCTGGAGTGAAGAATCGGCCGCTGTCCAGCAGGTCTCAAGCATGTACAGGGAGAAATCGTGCACCTTCCGGTGATGCACGAAAGCACAACGCAAACGCATGCTTAGACGAAAAATAAATTTAAAAATAAAAAGAGAAAGAAGGAAGATCAGCAGGAGTATGGTGGTACTCGACAAAGAAATAAGTAAACGCATCAAGCAACAATGGAAGTTGAACAACACAGGAGAAATGGTGAGATAGCGGCGGTCATTAGAAAAGATTTTTAAATTTTAAAAGAGAAAATAAGGAAAAAGTAATCAAGCACACATTCTCATAGATGGGCACCACAATAGTGTGCACCCGCGACAATGTCATCTCTTCCGTCTAAGGGGCCTTGAAGAAATCGCTGTGCAAACAGTCCCGCCGCTGTCTGCATGCACACTCACGCACGCAAGAGCACGCGCCCACTGATGTAAGCGGCAGCGAAATCCATGGCACAGGGGCGTTAACAGCAGAGGAAGGAGCGAAACAGGGGAACGGGGTGGACAGGGGCAAGCACAAAGCCTTCGATCAAGCGTGATGAGGCAAATTGAAAGAGCTGAGTAGAGAAGAAGTGGTGAAAATACTTGTTCTCCGACCCTACCGCAGCACTTCCAATGTGCATCACACCCTTCCCCCTTGCCGGCCAACTGAATGGCTTGCTCCGTCACCGCGTTTATGGGATCTCGCTGTAGATGGCAACAGCTGTGCCGAAGACAACTGCCACCACGCCACCAACAATCAGGATGATGCAGCCGATGTAGTGTACAATGCCCACCTTCTCCAGCGTGAACCCGCCAGAGTAAATGAAGAAGTACGCCGGGAGCATGAAAGCGAGGAAACCACCACAGATGCCGCCGAGTAGCGAGAAGACGATGTTGATGTTCGGGATGAAGAGACCACAGATGAGGGCGGCCAGGGCCAAGAAGCCGCTGAGCAGCCAGTTGACCCAGTCCTTCACATCAGACGTCTTGCCCATCTGCAGGCAGTAGTAGATGGCGTCGCGGGAGGGCTGGATGCAGATAGCGAAGCCGACACACAGCTTGATGCACAGGCCAATGTACGCGATCATGAACAGCGGGTCCTTGAGGGGCGTGTACAGCAGCAGAATGGAGCCGTCCACCGCTTCGCCAAAGTCGAGGTAGCCGAAGATGCCGGAGAAGAAGTTCAGCAGGGCCACGACGAGCATGCTGACGGTTGCATCGCGAGTAATGTTCTTGAGGGTCGGCTTGCGCATCTCTTCAAATATTTCGAACACGTTCACCTGGCACACAAACGCAAAAACGAAAAGCGAGAGGCCGTTCGCGGCGGGCATGCCGCTGTTTGCGAGGATGATATCACTGCGGAGACCGTTCTTCAGGCCGTTCTGGGCGGAGTGGATGATCATGCAGATAACAAAGAAAACCACGAACGATACGCCAACCACGGAGGCGTAGCGCAGCGAGTTGATTTCCTTCGGCAGCGACAAGGTGAACATACCCACAAGCCAGACCAGACCCACCAAAATGCGGTGACCGTTGGCGGTCTTGAGGAAGGCGTTCGTGTTCTCGTCGTCTAGCATGGGTGACAACATGTCACCAACGGAGATGACGTAGCCGACACACGTTCCCCAGCAGAACACGAACATCAGAAAGGCCGTGAAGTAGTCCCAACCACGGCCCAGCAGGCCGCGCGCCATCTCCTCGTAGGAGCGCAGACCCGTCTTGAGCTTTGCCGCACCAAGCAGATGAATGGAGTAGATGGTACATGCGCACACAATGAAGAGAAGAACCACCGAGACCACCACACCCGAGTCGCGGAAGCCCGACGGGACGGAGACGATGCCCGCGCCTAGCGTGGCACTGGCCAGATTGTAGACATTTGCAATCATGCCGCCGTGTGGGATGACGGAGGTGACCTTCTCAAAGATAGCAGCCGCACCCCTGGCGCGGTGCGAAGGCTTGTCGCTGCTGTCCGCGGTGGAGAGAATCCCCAGCTCGCTGTCCACGCCCTTCGCCGGCACCGCGTCCATCGCGTCGGCCGAATCGACGCTGTCGACGTCTTCCGCGTAGGGGTAGTTCATCTCCAGCTCATCCGTCAGTGGCTCAAGGCGATCGCCCGAGTTGCGTTCATTGTCGCCGCCCATCCTGAAGGCTTCAGAAATCGGTGGGTATCGGTGACAGTGTGGATGAAGTGATGTTGACCCGTATCCACGCAAGTGCGTATGTACGTGCTTCTTTGATGGTGGTTTACTCAGCTGCAGACGTTTCCTCTGTGCTTGGCATACATTCGTCGCTTCGTAAAATACGCGTAATCTACAGAGATGAAAGAGAAGTGCAGTAGGTATCCTTAAATATAAATATTAATATATATATATATATATATATTGGCTTATATGTGTTAACTGCACCGTTGTCGTGATGTCAGCAGAAAACGAAGAAGAACGGGAAAATGAGATCAAAGCAATAAATAAAAAGCCCCAAGAAGGCGTTTGAGCACGAGGGCCGTCTCTGACAGCGTCCCCTCACGTCTGCACACGCACACCTGTGGTTGGCGTGGTGGACGCACACAAGCAGCGACTAGATGATCACACACAGCCCCATTTCAAAATCCGCGCGTGCCCTTCAGCCGTTCCACCCTTATCAGACGACACAGAAGGCAACTACCGGCATCGCGGCCGTGCTCCGTTGAAAAGGGGCTCCATCGGCACAGCACGCACGAGCAAGTCCCCACCACGGAAAAACAAAGAACCACGGAGGGAAACGTTCAACGTCACGTACATGAACTCATTAAACTGTGAAAATCCACACGTAAGCATTTAAAAGAGAGAACTGTCGCCAACGGCACGACAGCTTCCTTCCCATTATGGGCACCACAACATGCAGCAGCGATGCAGAGGAGGGATCCAAAATGAAAGGGGTGGCGGCAGCCAAGCCACACTCAGTCTCACTTCGCTTCTGCCACGCCTCCGCCTAATCATCCAGAATATCTTTCACCAACCGCCAACCCCATGGATTCGCTGGGCAAGGGTAAGGGGGAGCAAGTGGCTCACCACGTCGCCGCCGCTCTGCGTCGCCCGCGGCCTGCTCCAGCGCCTGCTGCACCGCACGGGTGCCTGTGCCCCAAAACAGCAGCGGCTTGTCCGGCAGCTGCCACGGTTGCCCAAATAGTTTCGGTTGGAACTGCTTCCTATTCTTTCGAAACGGATCCGCCGACAGCGCGTTGTCGGCGTCGCGGATTTCCTTCCACGCCTGCACGTCAGCCGCGGATACGTAGGACATGCCCTCGGGAATGGGCAGCAGAGGCGGCCGCTCCGCATCGTCCATCGCGTCCAGCCACTCTATGTCCGACTTCACATCCGCCTCCAGCACGTTCAGCAAGCGTTGTGCCACTTTATTCTTCTTTTCTTGTAGCAGCTGCCGCAGCACATCCGCACGTGGTGCATCACCGCCACCGCTACTACTAGCATCAGCGCCACTGCATCCTGCGGCGGCGGCTCCGCTCACCTGCCTCACTACTTTCGCGAGCAGCTCCGCCTTCGCCGCCGCCTTGCTGCGTCGACGAGCGTCTTTAGCGTAAGTGCGGATCACAGATTGCGTTATTTGGCTTATCTGCTCAAAGAGCGCCGCTGCCTCGGGGTCCTGCTCAAACACGTTGACCTCCTCTGCGTTAGCGCCACCCGGTGGAGGGGCAACGGAAGACGACTCGCCCCCCGCCATTGCTGTTGTCGCCCCCGTAAGCTTCGATTTCCGCTCCATCAGCTGCGCGTACAGCCGACGGCACTCCTCAGCCTCTGCGGTGTCCTCCACGCCCTCAAAGAGCTTCGCGTTCTCCCGCGCCTGAGTAATCTGCCGCTCCATCTGCAGGTAAGCGATGTAGCGCAATCGCTTCTCTTGGAGACTCCTCAGCCGGGGATCATCGGGCCGCATGAACATCTTCTCTACGAGACGCACTGCGTGTTGGGTGCGTCCCGCAGCGGCAGTCCGCTCCGCCTGCTTTGCTGCTTCGTGTCTAGCGGAAGCGGAGGCACCAGCAGCAGCTGTTTGGCCTTCCTTTCCCGCCTTTGCCCGCAGCTCCAACGCCGCCTTGTCACCTTCACGAATATCCTCCAAACGCCGAAACTCCGGTGTGCGCTCTAAAGGAATGCGCACAAGTCGCTCGTACCACCGCTTCGCCCAGTCCACCGGGTGTGCCTCCTCCTTCGCAGCGAGGTACTGCACCACATCAAGCGTGCTGAGCCTGTTGGCATCCACGGAGTAGAGGCGGCGAAGACTTTCGGTGTAGGCATCCAGGCTTTCGTCCTCAGGGCCATGTTGAAAGCCTTGCGCAAGCGTAAGTCGCGCAAAGACCTCGCAGAACTGCATAAACCTCTCCTGTGCCTCCAGTTCGGTGATGAAAGTCTCCACGACGTCCAGCTCCATGCCGAGCGCCTTGCCGAGAGACTTTTTAAGGAGGGCCCGTCTCTTGATGGTGGCCAGCTTGGCAGGAGATGGGGCACAAGACGAGAATGGGGAAGACGAGTCGCCATCAGCCGCCTCTTGCTGCTGTGCTTCACCCGCTGCTTCGGCGAGTGCCTCGCCGTCTCGTTGAGGCAAAGAGGGGGATGCAGGGGTGGCAGCAGACAGCGATGACTGAGACTCTTTGCTCGACTTAGACGGGGATCGCACGAGTTGGCGGAGTCGGTGCAACTCGTGCAGTTGGCGTCTGCGCTCCTCCCTTGCTGCCTGCCGCACCCTCTCCTCTGCGTACTTAAACATGTGGCTCAAGTGCCGCTGTGTCTCTAGGTTGAGGTCAGCCAGCATGTTCGCCAGCTTCCGCCGAGCTGCTTCCGTACTCACGCCCTCCCGTCGCTGACGTGTGTAGTCGGCAAACACTTGCTTCATTTGCATCATCGCCTCCTCCAGCTGGTCCACGTTGTCAGGGTTAAAGAGACTCGCATCTCCTGTTTCAAAAATTGCCTGCGGCACGCCGAGAGAGCGCTGCGGGTCCTTCAGCTGCACGGGCAGGCCCATCTTCAGTCGCTCGTACTCATCCCCTACGGTGCGGCTCGGGTCGAGATCGCGTGGGTCCATCATCGTCGTTTCGAAGTAGCGGCGGCGCTGCTGCTCCGTCGCCTCGGTGGGACGCTCCCGCAGGACCTCACTCATGTACTTCGTGAACGCGTGTTTGTCGTCCATCGGCACGCTCTCCCACTCCGCATCCGTCATAGACTTGGCGCGCTCGGCAACGTCTCGGCCCACGACGCTACGGACGTGGTGGTTGCGCCGCTGCTTGCGACTCTTGGAGGTCCGCGAAGAAGGCAACGCGCCACCCCCTGCACTGCCGTCTTTACTCCCGCCACTGCTGCCGCCAAGCGCTGCGAACATCGCGTGACTCTCGAACTGCGCTTCGTTTTGGGCGCTGAGGGCGGCAGCACGGCGAAGCTTCGAGCGGTAACTGCGTGGGTTGAGAAGGGAGCTGCCGGGGTTCCGAATCGTTTTGGCAGCCAGCGCCGAACGGCATCGCTGCAGTAGCATCTTCTAGCCCACACAGATCCGTTTACTTTGCAGGCGTGTGTGTGGACAAGTTTCCTCGTGTAGAGCGACAACACCGGAAGAAGCCCTTCTGATGGCCGATGGCTGCTTGCCAGGATGCATGAAGTGCCCGGCTGCTTTTCACCCTGCCTGTTTGGCTTTCACGTGGCCCGGTGGTGGGTCCACTTGCGTACTGATATCTCTATGCAAAGAAGCGAGGTGAAAGAGAGTAGGAGGGTGGGGAGCGATGAGCAGACGTGAATTTGTAACGGATCGGCAGCAAGCAACAGTGCTGGGTGAGGTGGCGCATCAGGCAGCGCGACTGCCAATGCAGCCAGCGCGTTACCTCCCATCGTCATCGAAGATGTAAAAACAGGAACATCGTGCGATGCGAAAAATAAAAGACTTCCACTTTCAGCAAGAATGAAACGTTTGTTGTTGCTTGTGGGGTGCAGCACAGCGTTGTCTGTGTGATCGCGCTGTTCTTCTGTATGCAAGCATCGTGGATTTTGATTTTGAGCCGCCTCACGTCTCGCACTTTACATGGACGGCACGTCTTCTTGAGAGGCCTCAGCAGACGTGATGACCTCATAAGCCACCACAGCGCACGCCGTATACTCTCCGCAACAGCTCTCACAGGCAAGCAGCAACGTATTCTATCATCTCTTCGGTCAGCAAACCTCCAACAATAAAGCTTATGAAAGGAAGCAGTGAAGGATTAGAAACCGAATTCAAGTACCTCAGTTCGCAGCAAAGCACCACCCATCGCAAGCGCAGCCCTCTTGGCTAAGTACTAAGCGGTAGCCACCATCCGAGCGTGACGACATTGAAACGAGCGTGAACATAAGTCCAGCGTGATGACAGGAGAGAAGGAAGAGAGAGAGGTGCAAGGAGGAATGTGGAGAGACGAGAAATGATAGCGTACAGCGCAGCGTCTACCGTGCTTGCTGTGTGACAGGGAATCCATTCTAGGAGCTTCACATCGTATCACCCAATGCAAGAAGCTTGCATTGAATTCCACGAGGAGCGGCCACCGGCGACCCGCTTATCACTATTGCCGTAAAGGCGAAATGCTAAGCCATATGCACTCATCTTAAACGTTGCCAGACGCCATAATGAGAGCACTCGAACTGCGACAACTGCAGCACCACCTTCAACTTCGGTGTGGAGGCACATCCGCATGTTCTTCTTCTCTACCCTCCCTTCCACCCCTTCTATAAATGCAGCGCAAGCAAAGCAAAAGAGAAAAGCAGCCGACACAGCTGCAATGGCGCGTACAGAGAAATATTTAAAAGTCCCAACGTACCTCTCCGCGGCTGCAACACGCCCCCTCATCTTCGTGTGCGTAACGGGCGAGGTGGCAGATCCGCAGTCACCGTCGCGTCTTCAAACAACAGCAACAAACAACAAAAAGCCCGAGCGTGTCAGCAAGGCGTCTAAGCTCGTTGCTGTCGTTGCGGCCACCTGCAGAGACGTCACACGCGGGCGTCAGCGGGCATAAGAAGAAATACGAGAAGGAAGAAGGCGCCTTCGACGACGTAACGGAGGAGCAACTGTGAGAAAGCAAAGGGGAATCAGGCCTTTGTCTTAAGAAGAACACAAAAGACGTTCGAGCTCCCCCTCTTCCTGCTCACAGGCGCTCATTGCAACGCGAAGAACAACAGCGGGGTGAAACGAAAAAAAATCCTCGCGAGCAACATCAGCCAGCTGAGCCCGGGCAGCGCGACTCCATCGTACGTAACAAAGAAGAAGAGCACGCCATCAACAGAAGAAAGAGCACCCGAAAGTCTTCTTCACTGGCGAGTGTTCACGTTGCTTACGAGTTGCTGTCGCATCAAATACGCAGAACCAAGCAACACCACCACCGTAGCCACAACCTGAACGTAGGCGAGCGACTTGAGAAACGACACTGTCGACTGCAAGTGGTTGATCTCCGCCTGCTGCTCCATCCAGCGGTACCGCAGCGTTTGCAACTGTGATTCGCGAGCTGCGATCAGGAGCGCCTTCTCCTCACACATCCACTCGCCCGTGGTTGCTGAGGTCGTCAACTCATCACGGCCGTGGTCAGGCGTTCCATCACGCATCAGGCGGTCTTGATTTAACATCGTTACGGCATACCGCGATGTACGGGAGATGGTACGCGTGCTGCTGAACACCAGCAATGTCACCAGGATCGCCAGCACAAGGAGTGCGCCATGAAAAGCAGAGCTGAGGCTACCGCTATCGCCGCTGGAGCCACCGCTGTCACCGCCGTCCATCCGCGACGTCGACTTGCTTCCATCTTCATCTTCCACCTCGGCTGAGGTCGCCGCGCCACCGCAGAACTCTTCACTGATCATGTTCACCATATGCCTATAAGCCGCTGTCATTTCTTTAATTGCACGTGGGGTGGCGATGTACTGAATCGCAGAGAAGGAAATACTCATCTTGCGGCAGTTGCCCCAAACCGCGATGGAGCAGTCGGCGTCGGCGCTGCTCGCGGTGATCTCCATGTACGCCTCCGTGCGGAAGGACCCACCCGCCGGCACGTTGGGCGTCTGCGATGAAATCTGGTACACAAGCATGAGTTTGCTCCCCGTCGTGACGTAAGCGAAGCGGTGGGCCTCGTTCAGCGGTGTCGGAGTGTTGGCGCGGGGCACCTCGACCAGGGTGATCATCGAGACGTAGCGGTATCCGCTGCCGTGGTCCGGGGCGTACTCCCACGCGCCGACCTCCAGCTTCGACTCGTGGCGTGCGTCGTGGTACTTCTTCAAGAACTCCGTGTTGTCCTGAAAGACATTATCCCACAGCTTCTGGATGGTGAGGCCTTTGAGGGGGGTCTCGGGCAGCATCACCTTCTTGTCCTTGCGAGAAGCAGACGAGAACATGTTCTGATTTATTTTGCCATCCTTGTACTGCTGCTTTGACAGCACCTTGTCGGGGCTCTCCCCGCTCATGGGGGCAAGCTGCTCCGGCATGACTGAACAGAATAATTGGGAGGGCGTCCACAGTATGTATAATGCAGAAGGAACTAGAAGACGAAGAGCCTGAGACAGCCGACGGTGCGGGAGAACCCTATCTGCTATACAATTGAAGACTCGAATACGCGAAGAGCAAATAGAGCAGGAGGCGCAGTCTCTACAGCAAGGATGCCAACTCTGCAGAGAGCGTCAGAGCCGCTGTAATTTGTATGCCTTGGAGAAGGCAATAATATAGAATAGCAATAATAGGAGAATTAAGAAACTCGTGTGTGTAGCAGCGGATGTCTGGTACAGCCGCCTCACCCGCGGTGTGGCTGCCTCGTCGGCACGCAAGAAAGCAAAACAAATGAAATTAAAAAAGGCGGTACAGCTTTTGCCAGTGCAGCGCAGCAGAAACAGTAGTGTATACAACAAGAACAAGGCAGAGGGAGGGCCGGTCCGTGGAAGCAACGCGAGAGAGGAGCCACACAAATTCAAATGAGATAAATAAAACGAGCGAAGGAAACTGCCGAGTGGGCCCGCAGGGCTACGGCGCCGCTTGTCGTGGAGCAAACCAACGCGAAACGACGAATTCGAAAAGAAAAGCCAGCGAAAAAAAAACTTCTTTGGGCAGGAAAAAAAAAAAGAAAACAGAGCCAAAATAAACGTGCGCCGCCCAACGACTGCAGCACACCCCTCTCTTTTCCTTTGCTCAATAAGCTGCTTCGCGGAGCACGCACGACGTTGAAGGGAGACGACAACGAGCAGTTTGTGTTTCCGTGTTGTGATGGCAAGAGAGGAGGGGAAAGAGAAGCAGTAAAACAAAACAACGGTGCATGTGGAGACAGTGATAGCGGCACGAAGCAACGCGCACAAGCTCCATCGCGTTTTCCTCACTCGCCATCCCAGCAACGCTCCTACGCAGTTTGAAAAGCCGCTAAAGGAACTGAAGCACAGGGAGAACAGAGCACTGCCACATCTCCGTTAAGCGTGCCACACATCAAGCGAGCGACTTCCACAGGCACGCACACAACCGCGCTGCATCGTGTACTGACCTTACGGTCAACGCCGCTTTCCCTTAGATTTCTTATTGTTTTTTAATGGAATGACGAAATCAATCACAACGAAACGAAAATGAAGCAACGTCACTGCTTTCCAATGACAAAAGAAAGATACTACCCAGTCTGTGCTACGGAAGAGCGAAAGCAAAACAGATGCGGAGACAACGCCGACAGTGTGAAAAACAGAGCACCGCAGTAAGAGAAGCTTCTCACTGCATCTCTGCCTACTTCACCGGTAGCGGCCATCCCCGTGAATCATATCCCGCCACAGACGCGAGTCACAGTGCAGCCCCTTGCCACTTAGAAGCGCAGGCGCTGGAAGAACCACGCGCTGCTGCCGGCGTTGTAGCGTGCCTGGAACACGTGCTTCACGAGCTTCTTCGAGCGGGAGCGCTTCGACGCATCAGACACGTTGATCTTGCCGCGCAGCTCCTTCGACATGTCCACGTTGTAGCGCGTGGGCAGGAAGTGCTTGTGGTTCACAACGCGCAGGAACACGCCAACCTGCGAGCGACGAGCGATCGTCTGCTTGCTCATGCCGCGCACCACCTTCTTGGGGTACTTCTTGATGCCGGCGAGCAGCGCACGGCCGTACGGGCGCTCCTTCGTCGCAGCGTCGGAGTTCTGCACGATCACGGCCTTGTGGCCGGCGTAGCGGCCAGCGGTGACGATCACCACCTTACCGGGCTTCAGGAACTTCGTCATTCTGGATAACAGAAAAAGCGAAATGCTGGAGCGTGTATGTGCAGCAGAGGGGGATAGAAGAGAGAGAGCACAGCGCGTGTTTAGGGGATGTGAAAGCAGGCAAAGAGACAAAGGAAAGGGCGCCAGAGGACGTGTGGACACATGTTGCATGGGCAGGACGGCGATGCAGGGGCCGATCAAAAGGGATGGAGTAAGCATAGCAGGGGGCATGCGTATCGCTGCAAAAAGCGTAAGAGCAGCAGAACTTCTTTTGCATGTGTGTGTATCGCCAGTGGATAGCAAGTAGAACGCTAGCAATAGCAGTTGAAGAAGCCTGTACGCGCGCACGTGCTTGATGAAGCCACAACAGGACAAAGAAAAAATCAAAGTGGCGTCATCGATTGTTGAAGCGCACCATCTGCGGCTCCTTCGATGTTGTCCTCCATGTCTTTCTTAGCAGAGAGGTACGGCTACAGCCGCCCCATATATAGATATAGATGAATGTATGAAGGCACCGCTCGCTACAAGAGGCAGCACACCGCACAGTCGAATGTTGCCACGTCGATTTCTATCATCTGGCGCCCAGCGCGGCTTTTAAAATCTCCAGCCGATCTCAAGACTACAACGAGCCTGCTGCTACAGCTTGAGTCCCTCCCTCCTCCTCCCCCGCATGGCTGGAGAAGCTACGAACAAAAGAAAATGGGGGTGAAGGGTGGGCCGGGCTCATGCTTGCTGGTGCTTTGCCACGGCAGAGCGAATGGCTTCGCTAAAGGCAGGCACGCGCACCGGCTGGCCGATGCCGGCCTCGTCGACTGTGTGGAAGGGGTTCTTGGTCGCGTACTCCGCGTACAGGGCGTGCAGCTCCTTAAAGAGCCGCGTGCACTCCATTGTGCCATTGTCCGAGAACACCACAAACTTCACGCCTGTGGGCGTTTCATAGATGTGGATGTTGTGCTCCTCGCACTCAATCAAGTTCATGCACGCACTGTCAAGCGGGTCGGCGTTCGGCGTCAGCTGCTGTGACATGCCGCACGTGGAGAACAGCACACTCGACAAGGTAAGCTGCATGTCAGGGTTGGCACCGAGCTCGCCAATGTTCTCCGGTCCAGTGAAGCTTGTCTTCGTGATGAGCTGCCCGGACTGATTAATGATCCACACAAGATGCACCACCATCTTTCTTTGCTACTCGATACAGTGTTTAAGGAGACGAGAGGACGCAGCGGGTGAGTGAGCAGCGATTTCGATCGCCTACCCTGCTTTAGTTGCGTATTTCACGCTCCGCTTGAGGCAGTGTTCGGCACACGGAAGAAGAAAAACAAAAACAAAAGAAGCCCAATGAATACAGCAATCGCGTTCTGGAGCTCCCTATTGTTGTTTCTGTTTCAGGAGTGAAAGGCATGAGGAGTGTGGCGTAGTCATAGAGGAGGCGTAGGCCGTGCAAGCGAGTGCTGTAACGTCGCATTCAAAAGCAAGTGACTGGCGTACCACAGAGCAGCATCAGGAGCGCTCGTAGAGCGGCAGTCGCTCACTTCGATGCGCAAATCAAACTTCCATACATTCAAGCTTCAAAAGCTCTTTCAACTCGCCAGCATTCGATTCTTCAGCCTCCGTGAAGGGAAAAGTGAGGCACCCTCTTAACAAGAGCTGCCAGCGCACATGCAGCACCAATTAACAGCTCCTTCTTCAACTTTTGCATCACGGATGCTTGCAAATTGCCATACGGCAGTTCACGCGCCACAATATTTAGGAAAGAGGCCAGCGCTTGCTGACTTACGCGAAGATTAAACGAAATTCTTCATTACAAGAACCACAAGAGGGAAAAGAACGAACCGAATCGATGTTTTAGCTCTCCTTATTTTGGCAGCTCTTTTAAGGCATTTGGGACGCAGCCAACACGAAAAATGGAGGAACCACGGCGCTCAAGTGTGTGTGTGTGGGGGGG
>LJSK01000010.1:59010-122690 GCA_001299535.1 Leptomonas seymouri
AAAAAAAAAAACACAAAAATTGGGGCGCAAAATGGAAAGCAGAGGACAAAAATGGGGTGAAACGAAAACAGAAAAAACACAAATCGGGCAAGCAGCAACAGAAATACTGCTGTGGCCATGACAACGTGGGGGGGGGNNGGGGGGGGGGGGGGGAAGAGAGCGGGCGCGGAGGCGCGGAGAGCCAGTATGGCGGCACACACCGATCCCTCTACAGGATGTTCAGCATGAAAGGTACAAACGTGGCACGCGACAGTGGAAGCAGCTTGTACGCCCGTTCATCGTCGAGGTACCGCTGAATCGCCTCCTCCATTACCGGGCGTAGGTCACGCAGGTTGAGCACAAAAGCAGCAGCGATGTCATACGTCAGTTGCAACGTGTCGAGTAACTGTAGAGAGATGGGGGCCTCCTCGAGAACGCGGAAGCCCATGTATACGCAAGACATCACATGCGGGTACGTCATCAAGAACATCTGCCGCACGTGTTCAGCGTAGTAGGGCACAATATAGGGCTGCGGGCGGTACGCATCACCCTCAATACAGTAGAGGCGGTGCACCGACTCTAGCCTGCTCAGGTAGATGGCCGACGCTTCGAGAAATGCCTGGTGCTGCTCGTCTTTGAACTTCATCGTGTCTTTGCAGTCGGTGTACGACGGAATGGTGTTGTCGAGCAGAACAACATCCTTGCTCACCCACATCGGGGGGGGCGACGCGTCCATCGACACATTCGTGCTTTGCACAGCAGGCACGGTCGCGAAAACAGGGCTGCAGCAGGCGGTGGAGGAACTGTGGCATGACACGGACTCTGTCTCCGTGCCCTGCAGTGCCTCATCCAAGAGAGCCGTGTCTACTTCCGCACCCGGGTCTTTGCTCAATGCGGAGTGGACCCCCTGCAGAGAGGCTGACTGTGTTATGCCGGAAGCTGAAACGGAGTTAGAGTGCACATTCACGCTGTTGTTCGTTATAGAATTATTGTTGTCAGTGTTGCTGTTGTTTACTTTCGCGCTCCGCCGGCGCACCTTGGCTGCGTGGCCCATCTGAATCTTAGCCGACAACCGCACCAGCGTGCGCTCCCGCTCTGCCTGCTGTGGTGTGCGGCCGTACGTGTCCAGCTCCCACTTGCTATGAAGCACTCGGTGGTACATCGCCTGCAAGTCCTCCGCTGCCAAGGGGTAGGAGAGGCAGTCGTTGGCGTCGCGCACAAATTCGCTGGCGGGCATGCGGTTGTTCTTGACGATTTGATTGTGCAGGTTTGAATGCAAGAAGAGCAGCACACCGGCCATGGTGTCTGCGTCGTTGACGGTGATGGAGTACGGATTCTGCCGCGCGTACTCGGCACCGAAGCACTTCTGAATCGTCTCCCAGACCTTCGACTCGAACATGGGTCTGTCCCACGACATGAACTTGCAGGTGGTGTCACGCATGGCGACGTCGATCGGGACATCGGCGTAGTTGAAGCAGCGCAGGTACTCGGTGAGTATCAGCCGTGCCGCTCCGTCTTTCCGGTTGACGCGCTCGAAAATTTTGCTTAGCGAGTCACGCGATATCCCGGGGTAGTCGAACAAGAAGCGCGCAAACAAACGGTAGCTCGAGTCGCCAGGTGGGACAGTGGTGGGGTCGATGATCTCGTCCTCTGAAGGGGGGATGGCAGCTATGTATCCGCGGTTCTCCAAGAATACCTTCGCGTCCTGCCACTTGCCCGAATTGATGAGTTGCACTGCCTCTTGGGCGATACGCTTGTTGTGCAGCAGGTAGTGGATGTGCTTCCAGTGGTACTTGATATTGCGCTTCTTGCCCCAGTAGGAGACGGCGAGGTTGGAGGCGGCGTCCAGCACAACCGTGAGATTGTGTGTGTGCAGCACGCCGGTGCTACATTCGGTGCTGCTCGCACCGATGGCCTCGCCTCGCATGTCCCCGTTCGCGCAGCTGCCGGCAAGGGTGAGCTCTGGACAGGTCCCCTCCTCCGCCTCCCAGTTGTCCAAGTACAGCTCTGCAACTTCGTCCACCGCAGCGCTGAGGTCATCCACACCGTTGTCCGCGCCCTGCTGCTGCTGATCCCGGCGCTGTATCGCCTTCTGGACGGAGCGGCGCAGCGCCGTCGCGTACTCCTGTGGATCTTCCGCAATCCAGCGATGCATCGAGTTCATAAAGGTGTGGATCACCACCACGCACTCGCTGCGCAAGAGCTGCTGCTGATCAGAGGTGAGCCACGGGTAGGCGTCGCCGTCCTCGTTGACGTGGTCCAAAAAGATTGTCTCCGCCACGTGCTCCACCAAGAGCTCGAGCATGCCGCCGTACTCCGCATCGGCGTCGAAGGCCGGATTGCAGTCGTAGTTCACAAAGAACGAAACGCAGAGATGCGGCACAGAGAAGAGTTGCCGAATCATGGCAAGCACAGCGTGTTTCTGGCGGAACCCGGCGTACTTGGACGACATCAACGGAAGCAAGAAAGCTCCAAGCAGCGTGTGCAGCTCACGCGCCAGGTGATGGTGCAGCTTGCACAGCATCATCTCGAGCAGATGCAGAGCGCGCTCGAAGAAAGAGAAAGGCGCAGGCATGGCTAAGTTCCTCGACAGACACCCCAGCAGTTCGTACTTGCACGCATGCATTACCAGGGACATCCACACTGCGCACCGGTGCTCTTGCCCGCAGTTGGCGACCGGGAAACCCTCAAACGTCAACTCCAACACCCAGAGACTCACATCCCGCGCGCGGATGTCCAAATTGCTGTCGCTGAGGGCCCCACTGCACGGGCGAACGGCGCAGTGGCACATGCGGCGCAGCAGCATCAGCAGGTCCTTCAGCGAACTGGGCAGAGCCCCATCCATGTCATTGAGCGTCGACAGCGCATCCGTGACAAGGGAGTCGTCTATGCTGCTGCAGAAAAACTGGTGAGGGTTGAAAGTAAGATTTGTGGATTGCGAGGAGCTGCCGCTGTGACCGCCGTGGGCGAAGCTGTCGCTGTTCAACTGGATTGGTTGAGCCGCAAGGGTCCCACTGGCTGGGCCGGCATTTTGCGACGTGCTTGGGAGCGTCGACGGTTTTCCACGTTGAGCGCAGGCATCCCTGTCTGCTCCGTTGGCGTCGCCTGTGCCTATTCCAAACTGATGAGACGGGGCGGAGGCAGTGCCCAGGGGCATCGGAGCAGCGGTGGGTACATCACCGGCAATTGGGCAGTTGTTGCCGTCGTTCTTCTGCTGCTCACTGCCGGCGCCTTCACCGCCTTCTACCTGTGGGCGGGTGAAAGTCGACACGTTGCTGCTGTTGTTATTGTGCCCCTCCACCGACCCAACCGACGGCGGCCCACCGGTGCACTGCGCATTTGGCAATGCTGCATTTGAAGCCTTGCTCCACGGCACAATGCGAATCGGTGTGAAGGGGTCGTTGTGATCAACGTCCACCTTGTAGTCGGTGAGAAGCGTGTCCGTGGCGAAGACAGCTTGCGGCTCGTTTAAGTCGCCAGATTCGGGCATCGACTCGTCGGGCACCTGCATTGTGACAAAGGCACGCACGACGTGACGCACCGCCGTGCAAAGAAGGAGTCGTGCCCGGTGTCGCACTGTCTCCTGCGCACCATTCACCGCAACGGCGTAAGAGGCCTCGATCGTTCGAATAGCCGCTTGACTGTGGAAGACGTCCTCCACCGCGCCATCGGGGTGAAAAAACACAACGCCCGTGCTGCCATTGGTTCCTGCTGACCTCGTCGTGTCGGTGGCTGCGGCTTGCACAGTACTCCCCTCAACCAACGCATTCAGCAAACGCAGCGCGCGGGTCTGCACGGCTGGCTCCGAAAAGCTCTGTGTTAGGCACTCGTCCAACGCGTAGTAAACGGCTGCGCCGATGGCAACGGAGATGCGGCCCATCCGGCGGTAGCCCGCACCAGCCACGCCGTTGCCTCGGCAGCCTCGGCGATCACCTGCAGCCCCATGTCCACCACCGCCCCCATCGCCGTTCAGCCGTGTTGGATCGACAATTAAAGTCGTACTGAGGTGTTGAGGGATCGAGACCGCCCGCAGCAGCGCCTCGATTGCGGTGAGGGCATATTCGGTTAGCTTGCGACGCCGCCAGAAGACCGCGCTGAGCACGAAGCTGTAAACGGCTGCCGTCTGTGGAGGCGAGCACAGGGGGAAGTACGTCTCCGCCATATTCAGCTGCATCTTACCCGTCACTGGCGACCCTGGCTCCCCTTTTGTACTGTCAGAGGCACCACCCAGGGAGGTGTTGGCGATGCGTTTCTCCGCGCGTGCCTCCTCGCCTTCGCCGAGCACGCTCTCGTATTGTTGTCCATTCAGCAGGGTGGGCGGCGGCACCGTTGGACGTGCCACGCGATCATCTTTCACCGGCAGCGGTGGCGCATTCGAGGCTGGTGGGCAGTCAGACGAAACGCCTTGCCTAGATTGCGGAATGTGCGGTATGCTACCATTGCGGCACCCCTGTGCATGGTCCGTGGAGGAGCTCCTGCCACCATGGTCGTTAGCCCCTGAGTGCGCCTCTGAATTGGAAGGCGGGGGCGGGGCAGCATAGGATGCATTTGCTGTACGGCGAGTTGCCGCTTTAGAGGCGTTGTTGAGGGCGGATTCGGCGAGCCGCAATCCTTGTCGAAGCTCATTCTTGATGGCGGCGTTGGTCACCGTGGCATCGACACGGCGATGCACCTCATGCAGAACAATGCGGCACGCTTCAATGGCAGCTCGAAGGGTCTCTGTTGACGCCGCCTTGCCGCCCAGCGTGGAAGACGTCGAGAGGACCATGCTGACAGGATCTAATGCAAAAACGAAAGGAAAAAGAATGCAACGGGAGTGAGAGAGTACATCTAGCGGCGGCCACTGTAGCAGATCAACAACTACATGCAGTGGTCTCTCTTCTCACTTCTACTGGAAGTTTTGCGAGGGCCAGCAGCGATATCAAGCGGCCTTTCCGCAGAAGGAGGTGTGAACGCCGCCACTTGACGATAACAATCAGCAAAGTCGTCCACTCGCTAACCTAAAAGGGCGTTGAAATAATAAGGCAAGGAAAGATTTGATCACTAATATATATAACGCTTTGCTTGTGAGACAAACGAGCAGTGAGATGCTACTGGATGACTGCATGCAAGAAGCTGCGGTACGCGCAAACTTGTAGAGAAGAAAACGAGAAGGTGTGGAGCAGGAAGATACACGAGGCAGATCGTACCACGTCAGATGAACGCCAAGAGCAACCCGTAGGCCTGCCTCTCATTCGCTGGAGCATGGATTCCCATCGTTGAAAGGAAAGTGTTAGCCGCTACAAACGGCTCCACATTTCTGCGCTGGCGGGCTTACACGAAATTGTGAGAAATGCCTAGCGGGCAGGACGCACGGTTGCAGACAGGCTCGCACCGGAAGAGTTTAATAGCTTTCCGGCACGCTGCTTCAATGCATCTAATGCTTTCCTCTGTCTCACTCTCTATTCCACCGCGTAACGGCTGAGAAGTTCAACGGCTTTGCTCCAAACACGCTTCTCATGTTCGCTGTTCGGTCGTGCACCTGCGGCGGCGGCGGCTGTGCCTCCCCTGTGTGGAATCGCAATACGGGCAGCCGCACCGTTCTGCTGCCCTCGCAGCACGGCGATCGATCCACGACGAGAATCCTCCCTTGCAAGCTCGACAAAGCTGAGAGAGGGGGCGACCTGCGGGTGCTGTGGCCCACGCCCCTGCGCAGCCCCGCCCTCACTCGCACTCTCCCTTGCTTCTGCAGGATCAAAACAAGCGGTGCTCCTTCGGCTATGGACGCCGCTGTACGCGTGGTACGGATGTTCCACCGCCGACCCCGCCTCGCCGCTTTTGCCGGTGGCCCGCAGCACCTCCTCCGCGACTCGCACCGCAGAGCGCAGAGCGGGAGAAGCCGGGACAGGCCTACGGAGCGCGGAGGGCGCGCGTTTAATGCGAGAAAATGCATCGGCGGAAGGGAGAGGTGCGTCTGCGTCGCCGAGGCCGAAACCATCGTGCACCTCACCATCCCCATTGGGCGAACTACCTCCCGCCCCCACACCCGAAACACGCCCCATGGGTGATGGCGTCGGCGTCCAGCGATGTGGCGCCGCTTCCCCATCGACTCCATTCGGCGTAGAAGAGAGAGGAGAAAAGCCGCGCGCACCGCCCTCCGTAGACCTGGCCGCTGATGTAGCCTGTCTGCCCTGCGACGCAGTGCTGCTGCGGACGGGTGGCGACGAGATGCTTTCCTGGCTCGTCGCGGCGATCGGCGCACGTGAAGCAGCGGTGATAGACTCCACGGGCAGCGACAGTGGGGCCGGCTTTAACAAGCGGATGCGCGTCAAGAAGTGTTGCCGTCGTTCCTTTTCCAGATCACGCCGCAGCTTTAGGCACTCCTGCCGGCTGCGCGTCAGCATGGCGTGGAATTCCGTGCAAAGGCGGTCCAGTAAAGCGTGGGGCATGGCCTCACCCGAATGGGGGTCTGCTGCTCCTCGGTCCGCAGAGGCGGTCGTGGACGGAAGCACGCACCCGTATGCACTTTGACCCTCCAGCAGTCGACGCAGAGCCACCACCTCCTCGTGAAGAGCGGAGATCTCCGCTTGTGCCCGCTGAAGACGCTCATCTTGTTGTGGCAGTGCCGGCTGGGCTGACGATCCATCACTTTGGCAACAATGATTTTGCGGTGAATGCTGCTGCTGTTGCTGCATCTGTATGAAGTTCATCACTGGTGGCACCAGGGCGCGCGTCAGCTCATCATAGAGTTCGCGCACCACTTCGCGGAGGATCGACGGGACATCATGGCCATCCTGGATGCTCATGATTTCATCGAGGAGCCGCCTCGTAGCGGAAGGGGTGGCAGCCGCGGCAGCACGAGCCATTTCAAGCGCAAGCCTTTCAACGTCAGGCGGCGGTGATGGTAGTCGCACAGTCACATGAGGGGCAAGGGACGACGGAGAAGATGGAGGGGGAGAGAAACGAGCAGCTGTCGCGCACCCTAGCTGCTCCGCTAAAGCGCTCTCCACTACACGGAGGGTCGCCTGCGCCTCCTCGGCTGTCACGCGGTAGGCCTCTAATTCCGCGTAGCTCTCGCTACGCTGTGCCTGCAGGAGCGCCTCCACCTGACTCATCACCTCTGATTCAAACTGACGCTGCTGCTCCTCGCTGTATGTAGCGCTGTTAGAAACAAATGCTGGGGAAAGGGCCTCTGAAGGACGAGCGGAGAATGGGAGGTGCGGTGATGGCTCCAGAGCCGGCCGCTCTTCCACATCCCTACCTCTCTGTGATGGAATGGATGTTGCAGCCGCCACCGTAGGTCTAGGTGAAGAGCCATTGAACGCATTACTGACTGGCGCAGCCACAGAAGCCAAGCTCGCTTTCTCAGTGTGTGCACTGTCACGAAGATCTGCGTTCAGTGAACGTCGCTGCGGTAGTGGCGGCGTTTGTGGGACATGGACAGACGCCGAGTGGGAGCGCAGCCCGTTCGAGTAGCCGTCTCTCGAGAAGGGTGGAGGTCGAAGAGAATTAGTGGCGAAGGACGCGGCGAGCGTGCTGCTGTCGGCGTCCGCAGCATGGAGGTTATCCTGCGACGTGATGCCACTTCTATCCCCTCGATGGCTGCCTGTGTGCATGTTGTGCTCGTCCTTCTGAGGTGTTGGCGCAGCGCTACTTGTGTCTGTGTTGTAAGCCGCTTTGGAAATGTAATAGGAAAGAAGGCGTCTCGGAGAGTCAGCAATAGCCGAAGATGACGTCGTTGTGTCGCGCCTTTCATTGATGGGCTGTGTTCGCGCCGGAGATGTATAAAGAAGCGGCCTGCGCAGCGAGGTCAATGGCGGCCGCGATAGCCTGGTGTCCGTGTAAGATCGAGAAGCTTGCATCTGGTACACTTTAAAATTCTAAAAAAGAGAGACACAGAGGGAGCCCAGTCTAAAGAACGAAGAAGAGGTGCAAACCGCCTTGGCAAGTCGAGCATGCATCCAAGGTGTTTCTTAGCCGGAGGCAAGCCGGCATCGAAACCCCTAAGATAAAAAGAAATGGGGGGGAACAGGCAGGGGAACATGACAGTTAAAGCACTGTGAGGCTGCTCGAAGCAGCGCATCTCCAGAGAGGTGCCATGGAAAGCTTGCAGCAGGCGACTCCCTCTCGCTCCGTCGCCTCTGCATCCGTGATGACTGGTGTGGTTTCCACATCGTCAATCTGTACTCACAACCGCACGCATGTGCTGAAAGTAAATCATCAATGCTTACTTGATTTGCCCCGAGCTCTCGTTTATTTGTTGTTGCTGCAGCAGCTGCCGCAGCTCAGTCTTGCCGAACGGCAATGGATAGAGTAGACAACGATGATGTCGCCCAGCAACACAAGCTTCGCACACTCAAAAAAAAAAAAAGCCCCGCATAGGCAATGGAGCGACATACAGCCACCAAAGAGATCATAAGTGATTGTGCCGAGAACAGGGGTATAAGAGGAAGAGGGAGAGCGCCGCTTCAGCTGCAGATCTCAAGACATCAAACATACGCATCGATCTGCACACAGACAGACACGCCCTCCGCACCCCCGGGCAGAAGCCTCCACATCTACTGCCTTTGAAAGTTAAATCGCTTTTAAGGATGAGTCGCAGTTCTCCACGTGGTGCTTTGGAAAAGCAGGAAACATCCAAAAACAAAAATTTAAACAAAATTTAAAAGCTTTTTGAGTCAACAGAGGACATAAAACATGATGAGAACACAACCAAATAAAAAAAGGGGATGGAGGGTGCCTCTACCTGCACTCACACTGCGTTTTGTTGTCGTAAGTAACGTCGTCACAGGCTCTCGTTTGCCGGACTACTACTTGTAGCCAACACAGGCATACCCGACCCAGTGGCGAAGCGTGGCGATAGCAGTCGTGCCGAGGCCGATGTCGTGAACCGGAATATGCTCACGTCCATCGACACTGGTGCCGTACGACACAAACTCACCTGTCAGCGGCGGAGCCATCAGTGCTTCCTGCAGATAGAGAGACGTCAGCAGCCCACATGGGACGGAGTAACGTCCACACCACGTCCACTTGTACTCTCGGAAATCCTCGTCGCTGACGGTGTACTCCGTAAACGCCTTCATCTTCGCCGCCGTCAAGGCGCCAACGAGGCAATTGTTGATGATCTTGTGCTCGTGCTGCACGGCCTGCTCGTAGCCCTTCTGATCCACACCGAAGTCGCAGTACTGTTTACCCGGTCCCCAATCCTCATCACCGTAATGCACAGCGTCGGTCGAGATGACAACAGCGAAGTCGGTCCCCCACTTCATGTCGTGCGCGCTCGCCACATTGGCCATCGACGTGCCCAGCGAAGACGCAATCTGCTCCATACGGCAAAAAGACACGTAGGGCACCACGATGGGCACAATCTCCACATCTCGGTTGTAATACTGCAGGAACGGCACAATGGCCTCGATGGAGTGCTCGATCTTCTGCATCTCCTCGTGCACCTCGTACACATCCTTCGGTAGTTCCGCCATGAGCTCATCGCGAAGCTTTGAAACCTTGACAGGGCCGTAGGGCATCGCCCATGCGTCGTAGGCGTCGAAGATGGCTTTGTTCTCTAGATTCAGCAGGCGCGCCTTGTGTGCGACACCAAAGAGAAAGACCGTCTTGGCCTTGATGTGGCGCAACAGGTTCACGTAGTAGCAGCCGACATAAGTGTAGTCGTCGTGCGGGCACACCGCCACACGCCAAGCAAATAAGCCCACACTTTCAATGGTGTCTTCGCGGTGCGCAGCTGCCGCCTCCCTCTTCATGCGGGCCATGACCTCATCCATCTGCTCAGCGGTGGTGGCAAAGCCCACCGGATCTATCATTTGGCGTACACGGCTGTGCATCATGACGGTAACACATCAAAAGAGAATCAAAAAAAAAAAGTGATGAAGAATTGTCTCCCAGAGAGACAACAAGAACCTGCGAAGACCCTAAAGCAGCTGCAACGCTGTGGGTCTGCTCGATAAATTCTTCTTGCAACGGACAAAGACGAACGTGAAAGCTTCGTGGCGAAGAAGAGGAAGTTCAAAAAAATGGAGTGGGGGGGTCTTCTCTTGTGCTACGAAAAGCAAAGCCTGCAATGAGCAGATGCAGGAATAAGCGGCCATCACGGGCACATGCCGTGCCAGCACTGGAGCCTACTCAGAGAAAGAGAGAGGCCAGATGCTACATGTCTTTGCTCTTACTCACTAATGATGAACACATGATGCAAATCATCTCTTCTCGCAGTGATGATCATTGACTCCTTTCGGGGTAAGTGGAGCCGCTACAACGCTGCGTGATGCTTGTGTGTGTGTGTGTGTGTGTGTGTGTGTGTGTTTGTGTGTGCCAACTCGATTTTCCTTTATTCTTAAAGAAAATTGACGGCTTCTCAGCACCGCTCCTTCCATCGTATCGCTTCCATGAACATCAAGACTTTGCATTCTGAACTGCCGAGCGCCATCGGCGAAGTTTAAAAAAAAAAAGAAAAAAGAAAAAACAGTAAAAGAGATCTCCCGTCATGGATCCTTGATACAAAATACAAAGCGGGCAAGAGGAAGAGGAAGTGACATCACCACAGCCTGAACTATGAAAGGCGAAATGAGCTCAACGCGTGGTGAGCAAAGAAAAATCAAGAGAGAGAATTCGAAGCCCTAATATCAGTGTGGCATGCTACGAGGGAGCAACACCAACGACGCTCGAGAACGAAAGAAAGGAAAAAGAAAAGCCAAGGTAACAAAGAACAGCCTCTCTTCTTTGGACGCTCCACCTCTCTTTAGGCGCGTTCAGAAGCCACAGTCATTGCAGCAGAAAGCTGAGCTACGTTAGCGATTCAGTATTCTCTTTCTCTTCTTTAGAAAGAAAAACATATAAATAAATAATTGAATACGGAACGATGGATGGCGGTGCAAAGAATCCGTTCGACAACGAAAAGAATGGAATAACGAAGAGCCCCCCCCAAAAAAAAAAAGAAGAAGTGGGACCAGCAGCATAAAAGAAAAACGAGAGAACATCACGCATACATAAGAGCACAAATGGAAAAACGAAGAGGAGGTCCGGTGAGCACGTGATATTCAACTAGAGCGATTTAGAAGGAAACAAAAAGAAGAGCGCACACGCGCAAAAGCATATAGATGCGCCCCAGCCACCGACTAGCGCTGTCAGTGAATGAAACACCGGCATCTTGCATCACCAGATATGTTTCTCTTCTTTTTATTTTTGAGAGAGTGAGAAAGGGGTTGTGGCTGTTGCTGCTGCTGCTGTTGTTCGGTGCTTCCGTTCTGAGAGCGGTGGAAGAAACAAGATTAAAGCGTCTTGAAGGCAGCCGCGTACTCTCGTCTTCCAGCGGTGCGTCAAATGGCCACGCAGCAGGCAGCAGTCGATTTTCTTTCTCTGTTCAGCGCCGTAGCACGCGTAAGGCCTGACGATGGCTTCGCTGCCGACACTGTCTTTGGTCTTGTTGCGGGCGAAGGGGAAGAGCGAGCAGCTCCGTTTACCTCGGGCACGTCAGCGGATACATCGTGGTGGTATGCCTTCTGAACCTCAGTCGTGGTGGAAGGTGCCGCCGCCGAAGAGATCACCTGCGAAGGCTCCCCTCCGGTTGCTGACGGTGTCGGTTGCGCCGTCGCCGATGCGTCCTTTGCAGCAGAGCGAAGATCCTCAGCGTCGCTGCATTCCTTCGTCTTCGCCATCGAAACGCTGCCTTTGCGGGACGCCGACGAAGGTGAAACGCTTGATACATGTGTCTTCGTCTCTGAAAGCTGCTGTTGGTGGGATAGCGCGTTCGTGGTGGCTGTGGTGGTCGGGGAGGTGTCTTGTAAGGCACCGCTTCCTTCTCGCGAAGGGGGCCGTGTTGGTGCAAGTGGCAGCTGTGAGCCCCACTTCGGCAAAGAGGGCGATGTGTTCGCCGCGGGCGTTGCCGCTGCGTCCTTCTGCTGCCAAGTAACGGGATATCCATCGAGTGGTGCAGGTGAGGTTGGCGCTGCACTGCGCACGGCGACTGCCCGCTCAATGCGCGGCGATATGGATGCCTCCCGTGTCGAGGTACGAGAGGGTGGCACCGTCGCGGCCGTTGCCCGCGGTGTCACACTACCAGACGGTGTGGCGGTGAGCGTGGACTTGACTGGAGAAGTCTCCTGCACCGATGGGCCCTGGGTGGAGGTGAAAGTCCTGGGGGTGATGGCAGTCCAATCGCCGCGTTGCGCCGGATGTGGAGGCCCGGCGGACGGTGGAGCCACTGCGTCTTCGGCGCTGGCGACGCCCGTCCCCGCCGTTTCCTCGGGTGCAGGCAACTTTCCAGTTCGGCTGTCTGTTTTGCTCTGCGCCGAAGCCTCCGGCGCCGTCCCTGCGGCAGGCCTATGAGACCTGCTCAAAATCGGAATCGAAGCCCCGGCGAGGTGCTCGTTTGCGCTCTTGGGCGGGGTCGGCAAAGCCGCAAGCGGCTTGCGGGATTGATCCGCTTCCTGGGCGGGCATCAGCGTTGACGAAGCCGCTGATCCCTGGCATCTTCTCTTAGTGACAGGAGCAAGCTGTGCCGTAGTCTTTGGAGCACGAGAAGCCCCTGCTGAAGCACTGAGGTTTGTGGTATCAGCGTAATTAAGACGTGTAGCAGGGGAAGGGCGAGCGGTGGTGCGGCGCGGCTTCAGTCCTGCTTTCATCACCACCTTTGCAGCTTCCTCTTCCGAGTGCTGGATGGGCTCTCGTTGGGCGTCAACAGACGGGGGAATCTGGCCAGGTGAGGCCGGCAAACCACTTGCGTCGGTGCTTACCGTGGCTGAAATCGTTTGCGTGACGTTGAAAGCAGCGGTGGTGATGCTGGACAGCCTCTGGTTCTGCAGCGCAGGTGGCAGCGGTGGTGTGTGGGATGCGTGTTTCGATGGTGTCCTCTCCAGTCTATCATTAAGTTGAGAGGGTGACGGCACGGGGGTGGCGAGCAATGCGTGGGCAGCCGCAACGGCAGCACCCGTATTGCGCGGTGCTGTGTGAGTGTTTCCATTGGGCGCTTGGTGTGCATGTGCACCAGCTTTACTCTGCAGTGGGCCTTCAAGCGCTTGCACCCGTGGAGATGGCCGCTTTGAGTCAGGCGAAATTGATGAGGTCGGGTCGTTCACACTGTCGCTTTTGTGCCCGCGAAAGCGAGGGCTGCGCTGCGATGACATCGACTCCTCTCGTGGCGGTGATGTTCG
This sequence comes from Leptomonas seymouri, assembly GCA_001299535.1. Classification (NCBI taxonomy): domain Eukaryota; phylum Euglenozoa; class Kinetoplastea; order Trypanosomatida; family Trypanosomatidae; genus Leptomonas; species Leptomonas seymouri. Next base: position 72,129 of record LJSK01000010.1, read on the forward strand.
TGGCGTCGTCGCCCCACCGCCGCGGCCCGCCGCTGAGTTGCGCGAGTGAGTCGCCGCGCCGGACTTTGTGACACCGCCTGACGTGGATAACTCCGTGTCTAAACTCGTCATCAACGCCTCACGTGACTGCAGAACGCCGATGATAGAGAGCGGCGGCGGGGTGCGCAGAGAGTCGCTGAGCACACTTCGGCCCCCTTCGCTCATTGCAGACGACAAAGAATACTGAAAGCCCCGCACATCGGTTTGTTGCGAATAGGTGGAGTTGCTGCGCGGTCGTGTTCGGCATCGTATGACCGGTTGGTGTTGGGAGCCGCATACGCTGTTCTGCGAGAGCGACGAGGCGGAGCGGGTAATGTGCATCTGTGCGTGCGATGGATTGTGCGATTCATTGTATCGCGCCCGTCGGAGGAGGCCTTTCGCAATGCGCTTTTGTCGCTGTGCAGACTGCAGGTTTGCCATCGTCAGCAACGTGTCAACGTCACCCGTGTGGCCACCCAGAGACCCCTGACGGCTATGTGGAGTCATAAACGAGGGTGAGTTGATCGCAGAGGTGTTGCCTACCGTATTCGTGGACAGCAAGCCGACTGTGCTGACGCTGGGGCCGGCCAGCTCCTTCTTCCCCTCTTGCGCCAACTTTTTTTGGCGTCGCACGTCCTTCCGCTGCTGCTGCTCCTGCTTCGCTCGCTTTAACTTCTCCCAGTAATCGGCCTCCCAGAACGTTTCCTCTGCATCGGGGACAGGGCGGCGTGCCCGCACCGCGTTGGCGGCCAACTCTAGCGTCTCATCAATCGCTACCAGCTGGAGGTAATCGAAGGAGTCCAAGGTCTGCGTCTCGGTGGCTGGGGTCGAAGTCGCTGCACTACACCGCAGCTCCTTGCATAATTGAATGACGGGCAAATCATTGTAGTGACCTGCAAGTTCGCTCACCGAGCACCCGGTTGCCTCGCTCAGCTGGATAACAGTGGGTGGCTTGTACACGATGCTGGGGCCACTAAACTGCGCTTGAGATAAGTATGGAACACTGGATATGGTGGCCGCCCAGAAGTGGGCTGCAGGGTCTGTTGAGGGGGGCGGTGGGACGGCAGCTGTGCATGGCTGCCAGGGCAGCGCCATTCGCGTTACGGCAGACGAAGAAGCGGGAGGACGTGCTGTGACCGCATGTTCAGTTGCCGACATAGAGTTTTGGGGCAGCTATCGGCGATAGAAGGAGAACAAACAAACAAGAAAAATTAATTAATGCCTAAGAAGTCTACTGTACTTGCCCTGTGAAACGCAGAGACGAGGTTTGGTGCTGACAAGAGTGGTTCAAGTGCACGAACCAAATAAAAATAAAGAAGAGAATGCTATCTGGTGCAGAGGAATGAAAAGGCAGAGATATGGTGACGACTCAGCCTTTACTTCCTGCTTTGCTGCGTCTTTGACCTTTCAAAAGTGGCGTTGCTGCGATTGTTTTTTTTGTCTCAGCTCTACAGATAAATTACGTAACAAAAGGCAAAAGAAGAAGAATGCATGTGGTTGTCTCTCTCTGTGTGTGTGTGTGTGTGTGTGTGTGTGACAGAGAGAGAAGTAGCAGTTGCTTTGAATGGGCACGAAAAGATTGCAAAAGAGTCAAAAACAAAACCGCAACACGCCTAATCTGCGTTGTGCCCTCTTCGCCTACTCCTTCACGGAGAAGGCAGACAGACGCCGCAACGTTGACTCTTGTGTGAAGTCTCACGCCTGCTCCAATAGCAGCACAGACTTTATGTGGACAACGACAAAAAATAATAAAGACGTCCCTTATGCGTCGGTCTGTGTTCGCGAGTATGCAACGTCTTGGCGGTATTCTGGTGGGTGGGTGCAGATGAAGCTGCAAGTAGATGGCCAATTGAGAAGGTGTGATAAAACAGCTGAATGGAGTGAACGCGCTTTTCACTATGGCCCACACATTACTAAGTTTATTGCGGAATATAGAGAGAGAGAGATGTGGGTGTGTGTATGTATGTATCAATAGATGTAGACATGGATAGAGAGAGATGCGAAGGCATAAAAAAAAGAAGGGGGGAGCAGACAGGGCGTTGGCGTTACTCTTCCAACATGGCAGAAGCGCATCACGAATAAAGACGACCGTATACATGATTACGTGGGGCACCTGTGCACCGCAGTAGAGCAGCGCAGTCGGCATCTCAGGCGTCGCATGGCAGCATCTACCTCACCGGCAAGGCGCGTTGCACATGAGAAAAGCAGAACGAAAAAATAAGATTGGCTCTATAAAGGAGACTTCAAGCAGCAAGTCTCCGTGCGTCAGCCACTCGCACCACCCAGCGTGCTTCCACCACAGCAGCACCTTTTCTCATCTGCATTGTAGAGGAGTTGGTCGTACTTAAAATCAACACTGCTTGACCAGCTTACTGTAAGGATCGCATAACAGCCAAATAAATGAGAAACAAGAATACGAAAAGCAGTGGAGGCAACTCCAGAGGCCCACACGACAAGAGATGGAGTGACGGCAGTCGCTGCAATCCGCCGCCCCGTTGCGTGCCCGCTGTCTGATAGGGAACAACCGCTCATCGCATCCCCTTTGCAGAACGCACGCTGTTGCTGCTTTAGCTGTAGCGCCTCCGCTGGCCCCGTCAGATGTGTCTCTCTCTCTAGCCTTATTGTGTGCCCGTGCACGCTGCCTTTGCTTTACACAGAACCCTTCTTCCTACACGACACTTCTATTCTGTCTCCGTGATGGAAAACGCCCAGCGCATGTGCCAGCGCAGTGCGCCACCCCCCACCCCATCCGCATGACTTGGCAGTCAGGCGTTAACAACTCTTTCATTTTCTATCTTTTACAGGCTGCCTTTAGAGGCCCTTAGCTTGATTCACAGTTGAGCCCGGTGATGGCGAGGAGCTCCCGCGCGAGTCTGCACCCCGCTCCAGCGACATGAGAAGCGTCGATGGTCGAAAGAGAGGCGGCATTGTGTTAGGAGGTGCACTGCCACCGCCGTGATGATGCGGGTGGCCGGCCACGGTAGTCGAGGACGCAGTGCCGCCCGCTACCACACCGCCCGCGCCACGGTACAGTGCCACTTTCTTGCTACTACCCCGCTCCGCACCCGCCGCGACTCGCCTCAGCTCCTCCGACAGTGCGGCATGACTTGTCTCTAACAAAGGAGCAGCCAGCGCCGTCTGCGACCACGGCTGTTTCACGGTGGGATCCAAAGGCAACAGCGGATCCACAGCACATGGCGCAGCGCCGCACCCCTCATCCTCCCCCTCGCCCTCCCCCCATACTGCGGAGGAGGCAGGCAACAGACTGCGCAGGTACGAAAGAACAACCTGCAGCCGCTGCGCCTGCGTGGTGTCGGCCGCGGTGGCAGAGGTGCACACCCGCAGCGCGTCCTCGTACCGCTGCAAAAGAATGTAGTAGGAGATCAGCACCGACTCGCGCTGTCGAACGCTCTCCGAGGCCTGCAGAGTGCGCTCAATAGTGGCGGCCACGGGGCTGCACACCTCCACCCACCCACGCATGCCAGAGACGTCACGCGCGGCCAGGGCGGCAATGGCGAGCGGCTGGGAAGCGAGGTCCTGCAGCATCGGTGAAAATCGCATCACCTCGTAGAGCGCCTCAATCATGCGATGCGACCCGGCGCGCAGCGCCACACAGAGAATTCGCATCGAGACTGAAATAGGCATGCACTCCTGCGCTGCGTTGTACACGGCGAGGCAGGAGGGGATCAAGTGCAGCAGCACGTCCAGCGCTGCCACGTGTGCGAGGCCGTGGATGACGGAGGCGAACAGCTTTGTGAAAGGGGGGGCGCCAAGGTGCTGCACAGCAGGCCCAAGGATGTACACCGCCGGTGCACCAGCGGCATCATCGCACTGCGCCGCGGGGTTGACGCTGTGATCGACTGCGTAGCACGTGAAGGCCCACACGTTCAGCTCGATGGGCTGCCCAAACAAGAGAAGAAAAGACTCGCGCCACTGGCGCTGCTGCTGCTGCACGCTGTGCGGCGGTGCAGCGGTCTTTGCATCGCCGGCGCAGCCCATGACTTGGTAGCTGTAGTACAGCACGAACAGTGCGTACTCCGTCGTGAGGGCGTCCATCTTGTTCAGCACAGAGGCCATGGTGCAGGAGGGGTCGGTCAATGAGAAGCCCAGCGCACTCGAAAGAAGATCCACACAGAGTGGTGTAGGCGCCTGCCACATCGCGTGCTCCGTCACTACGCTCTGAAACACGCTGGCGCTGCGGAAGGTGTCCCGCATCAACGAGGCCCACTGCGCCTGGGCGGCTTTGCTGATCGCTGCCGCCTCATCCAGGCGCAGCACTTCACGCACCGGCTTCGTCACTGTGTTGACGATGCCCAAACGGAGGAGCAGCACGTAGGCGGAGAACTGCCGGAAGAGCCGCGTGGCGCGCTGCAGCAGGCGGTAAGGAAGACTCTCACTCGGGGCCAGATCGGTGACACCCAGGGACTGATGCTGTCGACTCAGAAGCGCATACACGGCATGTTGCGCCTGCATGAACCGGTGTAACAGCACTTCTGCGTCGTCCTCATGCAACAAATGCTGAGTTGCCGTGTAAAGCTCCTGCAGAAGGTCTTCACAAGCACGGCAGTGGTTTGCCAGTTCGTCCTCTGGGCTCGCCATGATCGCCACAGCGAGGTCCGCGTGCTTCGCGGCAGTGCCGATCTGCGGGGTGTGCACAGGTGAGCTCCAAGGTAGCAGCGCGATGTACAGCGGGCCGCCGCCGCGGCACCCTTGAGTGAGGATATGGTACTGGCCCCTCTCGAATCGCACGCCATATAGCTGCTCATCATACGGCATCGACTGCAGCCTCCACTGCACGCACCGGGAAGGCGAGTTGCTGCCATCAGAGATGAGGGTTTCGCTCACACGCGCACTGCCGTAAAACAGTCGTGATAGGGGGCCGTCACTCCCCTCGCTGCCGCTTGTGAAGGCAAAGTGAAGGACTGGGGAGCGGGGATCGGCGTTCGTGAAGATGCTCTGAACGGGTATACGCTGCCCATCCTTCCCTGTCAGCTGTGCCTGTAGCACGTACTCTGCAATCATGGTCGCCTCTGCTGAGGGCTCCTCGGTCTCGTGGTCGCCCACAGGTTGCTCTGACTCTTCGTTCAGCTGCGTGTGGCGCAGCGCTGCACCCTGCGCGAGACTAGCCGCCTTGCACTGCACCGCCAGCACCGAGCCATCGGCGCACACCACCCACAGCGTCGATGCACCGCTCCACGCAACCCGTCGTGGGGCTGGCGTGGCGTCTGACGCAGGCGACGGTGCGGCCGGCAGCTGGATGGTGTGCAGGATGCGCCAGTTGCTGCGCTCGTTAGCCTTGGCAAACGCACGTCGTGCAGCAGCCGGCAGAGTTGTAGAGGTAGAGGAAGGGGAAGCGGACGATGCTGGCTGCTCCTCACAGTCAAAAGCATCTTCATCCTCATCAGAGGAGGGAGGCGTGTTCGGCACCCCGCACAGCACTGCAACACCGCTGGACAGCACCACCGTCACCTCTGTCTTGCCAGCACGCCCGGGACCCATGCAGCAGATGCGCTGGTCATCAAAGCGAATGGCCTGCAGCTTGCCCAGTTGCGGAGTGCAGGTGCAAAGCGTCTGCGAGTCCCCCATAAAAGCGGCTATGTCGAGCGCAATAGATCCTGGTGCGCCGCTCGAGTTCATTCGGAAACACTGCATCGGACACGCAGCGGCATCGGCGACATCGGTGGTGGCGGTGGCGGCAGTCAGTTCTGCACCCAGCCGCACCTCCGCCAGTCGCTGGCACCCTGAGAAGAAGACGATCTTCGGTGGCCCCTCTGCACGCACTGGGTAGGCGGCTGTCGGGTCAGCTGTGGACGCCGTCAGCGGCAACACGCGACAGGCGATTACTGCAGCGGTGCTGACCGCGGCTTCCGCAACGCACTCCAGTTGGGTTTCCACTTCAGTATTCGCTAACTGAGCGCCAGTGTAGCTGTGTGCAACCACACGCGAGGGCAGCGGTTGTGCTTCGTCCAGGTCCGTAGCAGCCGGGTTGACAACAAGGTGGTCGATGCCATTCAGGAAGGAGACTACCATGCTGTTGTCGTACCCGCAGAACTGGGCGGCATCGACCGGATGCACCGTCAGCCTTCGCTTCCGCAACATGTTGTATAGGGCGACTCGATACTTCTCTGGAAGGAAGAATTTTTGAAGAGAGTCGAAGGAGGCTGCGCAGCAAAGGCAGCGTCAATGTTTGTAGCACCAATACGCCTGCGCAGCGCGCGTACGAATCACGTGGCTGGTAATGCACCAGAGCAGACAGAGCACGAGAAGGGCAGGGGAATGAGAATGCATGCAGAAGGGAGAAGCAAAGCAAGGGTTGGCAAAGACCGCAGTGAACGTCCCTCAGGTTTGTGCGAAGGGGGGGGTGGGCTCCTCACAAACCCGCTGATGGACGCGAAGAAGACGGAGAACCATAAAATAGTAAAGATGCGGAGGGCAAACCGCGCAGCGTTCCAACTGCACATGAGGGCCTATCTGTAGTACTTCACGGCTAGCAAAGCAAAAGCAATTTCACGGTTGACTCAACACGTGTGGACGTTAAGCAGCATCAAGCGGCATTGCAGGAAAGAGGCAGCAGTGGCCATATGCCCACGCTGCGCTTGATCAGCACAGCATTCTGAAAGCACTGCTGAGCAATCGGAAGGCCTCCCCTCTTATTCTAGGCTCTATGTTACTCCAAGACAATCGGACAGCACTCCCCCCATCGTCGGCACAACTGCAGGAAGAGCCTAGCCGCCAGCATGGCATCCATCATCGCACCATGAAACCCCGCCGCCCGCTTCTCTTGATCCTTCACACCAAGGAAGCTACAAGCGGCACTCAGATTTGATGCAACGTGTGGGTACGACTGCCGCACCCACTTCATTGAGCACGTGAATGGGTAGTACGCATCCCATACGACGTAGTACCCGCAGCGCTGAAGATGATACTCAAGAAAAGACGCGTCGAAGGACGCGTTGTGTGCAACTATCGGGGGCAACTGAACCACGAGCTGCGCTGTACAGCCAATGAGGCTCTCGCCCTCTGGTCGCGATGGCAGTGTGGGTGATGGAGAGGGCGATGCCACATCGCTGCCTACCGCGATTTCGTGGAGGAACCTCGTCAGCTCTTTCGCCACGACGGGCCACTCATCACAGTCCTTCACCGTGTCCCACGTGATGCCATGGACAGCAGTGCTAGCTGCGGTGAGAGACGCAGGGCTCGATGGGCGTACGTAGCGGTGGAACCTGCGCATACCGAATGCCCAAAAGCCGTCCAACAGAGCGGCAGTGGGATTCGGCGAAGGTGGCAGACGCTGGCCACTGTCGGTAGTCGCCGAGGACACGCATATAGACGGGGGGGCCGTGGTGGTGGCGGTGGGCTGCACCGCCGTGGCGACAGCCACAGCACGCGCAGCGAACTGAGGAGGGTTCCACCGCAGTTCCACACACGCCACCTCGACGATCTCGTGTTGCTCGGGGCTGAATCCGGTGGTCTCAAGGTCAACCACCACGCAGCTGAATGGTCTGCAGGCAAAACTATCTAAAGCGCCGGCTTGCGGTCGGTAGCCGATGGTATCTTGAAGAAGTGGCGGAAGCAATTTGGTACATGGAGCAAAGGATGAGCGAGGTGCTGTGGCCCCGGGTTGTCCGGCTTCCTGCCGCTTCGCTAACACGGGAGGTGTGAAGTTCTGTAAAGAGGAAGAACGCCTCGCCTCGACAACTGCAACGTTGGCTGGCGAACTCGATTCGCTTCTAGTCCACATGCGCACCAGCGCCGAGATATCCTTTGATGATGCGAAGGAGACGCGCTTTCCCTTCGCCGGCACAGCCCTCACTCTCACTGGACCTCCTGAGTGTCGCTGAGCATCATCCTCGCGAAGTCTCCGAAGATGTGCAGGTAAGTCATCCATCACATTTCACACGGATCGCCGTGGCCAACGATGAGGCCGGTGAGATCTGCCAAAGAAACAACGTGTATTACCGTTACGGTCATGGCGTAGCACACCCGCGTCGATGCCACGAGGTTCAGTACCTGACTGAGCTCAATGCACCGCTTCAGGGGGGAGGGGGCAGGGGAGTGGTGTTGCTGTGTGTCTCGCCCTCAGAGCACACGGGCAGGTAAAAGAAGAAGAAGCAAATGCACAGAGGGAAGGAGAAAGTATTCAGCAAGACGCCCACTTATTTCTTCGCAAGAACACATTGCTTTACAGAGAAGTGTGCTGAAGGCGGTACAGCGACGTTTGACTTAGTGGCCGGGGCCTCGCACAGAGCCAAAGGTGCAAGCACGCGAAAAATCCAAAAGCCCTCTGCGTAGCAGAAGAACAAGAGGATTGCGCCAGCCGCACACGCACCCCACAAAAAAAATAAAAAGGGCGTAAGCGCTGCCATAACCGTTCTCCCTCAATATACATATATACGTGTGTGTGCGCGTCCTGTGCACCTTCCATCACACAAAGCCGTCGACGAACCTGCAACCGTTCTTCCTTTATTTCTTACTATTGTCTTCGCCTTTCCATTTTGAAACAACATCTGCCTTTTCACAGTGGCCCGCACGAACCTGCGAGTGCCGACGGTACGCGTTGTACGGTTGTGTACGGCGGAGCAAAATCATTATCACTAACCAGTCATCACGCACCAAAGTGCAGCAAGCGAAAGCATCGTTTTTTTCTTCCTTTTTTTAACTCAACCCAATGCACCTCGCCCACCGGCCTGCAGGAACAGATACAACAACCATAACGAAAACAGAAGGCAATAGAAGCGACATCGCCACACGTAAAGCACAGCAGCATCACCCGCGTCCCACTCTCAACGGCAAAAGCAAGACCAGTAGGACGGTGCGGAGCCTGGCAGAACATGAAATTCGAGTTTCAGAAAGCAAAATCGTCCATAAAGAAAAAGAAACGGAAGAACAGAGTGGCGCTCAATGAGGGAGAAGGGCGGGGGGGTCACAGCGGTTGCCCGCAAACCCAAAAAAAAAGTGGGGAGGCTTCTCTGTTCTCCTGTGCCCCACCCCCCGCCAGCGCCGTTAGGTGGTGTGACGGCGCCGACGACCCGCTGTGGGCCGCAGCTGATTATCGAATAGGCGAGCACACTGTCCTGAGATGCCCACAATCGCCATCCACTGGATCGGCTTGCTCGGCACGAAAAGTAAGCACAGCACGTTGAGCACGACAGATCCGACAACGACGAAGCCATGAGAGCTGCCCATCTTGGGGCCCTTCCACAACAGCATGAGGAGCGACATCTGCGCAGGCAAGGTGAGGGATGCCTGCATGAGCGCGTAGGCGATAAACTGCAGTCGCGACACGAGCGACAGCGAAACCGCCCCCATGCTCCACGCGTTCACGATCGTGCACATCCACAGCAGTGAAAGTGCACACCCCACAGGGGGCAAGTAGCGGAAGTGGTGCTTGTGCAGCTCAAAGAACATGACGCCGTCGTTCACAAAGAGAAGAAGAAATAGAGAGGACACAACGTAAATTGAAGGCTCGTTACCGTTGCTGTAGAAGTTGATGACGCAGAGCAGCGCCACGGCCAGCTCGACGGAGAAGTTCAAAACAACTCCGAGCAGCATCGCCGACTCATCGCCGATATCCTGGCACCGCGGCAGCAGAGGGCGGCCACTGAGGCGGCAATTCAGGAGCACCGCCAGCCCCAGATGCATGACGACAACGACAGCAAGTAGCCGTATGCTGCCTTGCGTGTACATGTCCCACATGGAAGCGATGCGGTCGACCGAGAAGCCTAGCAGCTCCTGCTGCGCTGCGATAGAGCGGTTGAACTGGAGAAACGCAAGGGGAATGATGAAGATCGACACGCCATACAGAGCAAACAGCCCCAGGCCACCCACCTCGCGGTAGTACGCCACGTCGACGAGCAGCAGCACAGTGACTACAAGGCCCACCATCAGCAGGTAGAAGGAGAAGCTCGGGGCAGCCTGCACGAGTCCCGTGATGCCCAGCGCAAGCCCGGCTGCCGTGAGCAACCACCAGAGCACCCGCACCGGTGTCGGGATGCGCTGCAGGAAGTTTAAGCGAGCGCCAATCAGCATCAACAAACCAATTGCAGTGCCGCAGCGGCCGTATTTTGCGTACTGGAAGTCGTAGTCGAGATCCGACACCGTCTCCTCCATTACACGCGTGGGCTGAACAGCGAGGAGAACGGCGCCCAGCAGCGCTATCCAGCGCGAGATGGCGCGGAGAGGGTACACAGCCGGGTACTTGGACTGCAGACGCCACCACACCGGTATGGTTAGCAGCGCGAAGGTGGCACAGCAAGTGCCGGGGGCTATGTGCGGCAGCTCCTGTTCCGCAACGTAGCTCTGCGTCATAAACTCGTAGGCCGCACGCTGCACGTTTCGAATCGTCAGCAGCGAAAGAAGCAGCGCGCAGGCGGCGTAGGTGTAGAACATCCGCCTCGCCGCCTCGATCTTCACGCGGCGTCGCCTTCCGATTTCGAAGGTGGCCACGAGATGGCTGGCAAAGAGCGCCACCCACCACCCGCCGGTGATCTCCGTGACTAGCAGCAAGGAGCGCACGTTGCGCATGCCGTCATCCACGTCGAGTTCGGCGGCGTAGTATGAGCTTGTCACCTCCACCAAGAACGTGGTGAACTTCGCCACGTAGCAGGAGGCGATCAAGGAGGCCGAATAGATGGGCAGCACACCGTTTGCGTGCATGCGGCACGGCACCGCGATGCCCACAGCACTCGTGAAGGCCACGAGAAGGGCCGGGTACGCGCCCTCCTCCTTCTGCGAGTACAGCACATGCTCCACGAAGGTCACCTGCAGCGCCAGCAGGAATAGCATGATGGTGACAGGGGTCTTGCCAGTTGAAAAAGACATGGTGAAACTCATGCAGCCCAGTATGTAGCACCACAGCACGCTCACCGCCACCACTGGCGTGGGCACCACCGTCAGCTCACCGAAGACACGCAAGTCGACGACAATGAAGGAGTAGGTGCGGTACATCCACCACAGCAACAGCAGACTGGAGAAGACAGTGAAGGTGAACATGGGGGCACCATTGGTGCGGTCCAGTAAGAATAAGTTCAACGCCATCACCGACATCACGCACAGGAAGTAGAAGACGCCTGGCACGCTCGCTAGTAGGCACACCAGCATGACGGAGATGCAGCTGCCTATCAGCACGGGCGTGCGTTGCAGCAGGTACTTCCCTTTGGTCACATCACCACCCCGGCTGTCCACGTCGATCAGCCGCTTAATCTCGATGGCGACGTAGACGGCGATATACAGCGCCAGCAGCAGCACGATGGCGTTGAAGGGAAAGGGCAGGCCCGAGAACAGGTAGGCATAGCGGGAGGTGAGCACGCGGTGCACGCCCCAATGCACCCCCGTCAGCAACACCGCCGACAGCACAGGAATGCGGTAGGCTTCGGCGAGGTCCATGAGGCCCAGCGGGTCGTACTCCAGCTGCTGAGTCAGGCTGTGGCTGCTATCGGATGGCGCGGCCAGGAACCACAAGCTCCGCATCGGCGAAATGCAGAAGTAGGCGAGACTGCCACACACGAGACCCAGCGAGTTGAGGATGTTGGCGAGCGCGTGGTCGGGCCAGTTGCTCTGGAAGCTGTTGTACAGGGCTACAGGAAGGACGATAACGAGGCAGCTGAAGATCAGCGCCTCCGCATGCTCGTTGATCTGCATCGGGGAGCCGTACAAGGACGCCGAGGATTCCTGCGAAGACGCAGCGTCATCCTCGCCCTCCACATCGGCAGCTTGGTCCTTCACGTAGACGCTGTCCTCAGCACCATCCTTCTTGCGTGCATGCACGGCCCCAACCGTAGCGGTGGTGTCCTGCACGACGTGTGGCTCCTGGTCCACCGCCGGAGAGGCCGGCCCAGCGGCCGCCACAATCAGAAAGCTACTCTTGAGCGGGCAGTAGAAGTAGTTGTGCAGGACGCACACCACCAAAAGAAGGTAGAAGGGGGCGTAGCGCGACCCTATCAACGCCGTCGTTGTCGTCAGCAACAGCGGAAGCGACACGACCGGCCCGATTGCGAAGACGAGTCGCTCCAGCGTGCAGAGGACATTTGGAAATGTCTCCTGCATCCACCGGAAGTGCTGCAACGCCGCAGCGACCATCACCAAGAGGAGAAAGCCGATGTCCACAATCATCAGCATGGGGCCGAAGGAGGTGAGGGCTGCCTGAAAATTTGAGAGCAGCAGCGACAGCGCAAAGAGCCCAGCCGTGCCGAGAAGAACGAAGACCGTCGTGCGGTGGTAGCCGAGGTAGTCGGAGATGTACACCAGCACCACACCGCACAGCAGCACCGTGAAGGAGAAGGTGGACATGAGGGGGAGCACGCCGAACAGGCTGGCGAGGAAAAGCACAGCCAGCCGCGCAGAATGACGCGGAGAGCCCAGAAGGAATTCAACATGCGTATGAGGGCCGTGGGACGACCCGGCAGGGGCCACGCCAGCGCCTGTGTTGCGGAGAGGTCGGTTCTCGGGAGCGTGTCCGTCATCCCCGTCTGTAGCTGCCGTCCCTGCGCCAGCGTGTTCGAGAAGAGAAGCCGCCGCGCCGTACATCTGCTCAAAGCGCTTCTCTGTCTCGCGCTGCATCTGCGTCTTCACCCAGTGTTCTGAAGTGGAGGCGATGGCTTGATTCACGACCTCCTCGCGTGTGGGCTCATGTGTGACATGGACGTGGGAATGAATCTTCGACTCTGCGGCAGCAGCTGGTGGTGGTGGTGGTGGTTGCGATAGCGGTGCCTGAGGGGGGTGACTATAGGCTAAGTAAGATGGGTGTGCAGTCGGAGTTCCGGCATCGAGGGCTTGGGGCGATGTGTGAGGTGGCGCCGGCGCGGAGGAGGTGCCGGAGGTGCTGCCACCGTACACCGGGAAGGAAGGCGGGTAGGCCGGCTGCTGAGGGCGCGGCTGTTGCGGGGACGGGGGGTCCCCTGCGTGCTGCCGCGGCGGCGGCGGCAGTTGTTGCTTTTGTTGCGGTTGTTGCGAAGGCGATGGCGAGAATGAGCCGTAATGCGGTGGCTGGTAGGAGGGAGCCCGATCGGGGTGTGCGTCATCTCCTACGCCAAGGGAAGAAGCCCCATGCAGGGGTTGTGGCTTTGACATAGGGCAACGCAAACGCAAAGACAAAACAATAAGCGGTGAGTTTTCTTCGGCAAAGAAGCCTCTTCTCTGCCAACTGAAATGCAATGTGAGTGCTGCCAATGAGATCAAGATGCGTGCGTCTAACAACGTGCAGCACACTGGAAATGATGGGCGTTACGAAAGCGATGTCAATGCTCCTCGCTGAGCTCTAAAAAAAAAAAGGGCAAATAGAGGGAGCGAGCCGATCACAACAGGGCGTGCAGCGGGGAATTAAAAGAATCGGCTTTAAATGTAAGCGAGCCCGTGATGCGATTGAGAAATCAACCTCCTCGACTACTCTGGTCACTGTGATCCAATGTTTAAGCCTCGCTTAATCAGCGAGACGACACAAAACAGATATATATTACAAGAAGCCAACAGCAGCGCGTTACCGTTGAGCACCCGCTTGCAGAACTCCATGCGAGAACAAAGAAGTATGGGAGGGAACGGTGAAGGGATCGAGGCGTTGTTGTTGTTTTTTCATTTAGCAAGTACGGGAAACGAGAGATGAAGGCAAAGGCGAAAAAACAGCAGCGTACACCAAAAGCGTGGATAAAGGAATGCTGCAGCACGCAGTGCTGTTCAGCACGAAGAGCAAAAGGAAAGAAGAGAAGTCCCTACGGCTGAGTTGCTCCTTATTCATTCATGGCGTGCATACCCCCGTTGCCAACAGCAGGTTCTTCTACGCGATGCGTGTAGTCTACACTACAGCACTGCTGCAACTTACAAGCACAAGAAACAAGCGAAGGATGGCATCGCCGTGTTCGCCCGGCCCCCATGCCATCTCCAGTTTGTCAGCCCTGACTTACTTTTCTTTAGCCTTGATTACTGTTATTGCTGTTGTGCTAAAGCTTACTTGTAAGACAGTTACCAGAGATTACTTCGGCAAGCCCACGTTACACCGACGCACACGCACGAACGGCAGAGACGCAGATGATTTACTCGAGAAACAAGAAAAAACAAAATCTTTGTTTTACGCCCAACACGCCTGCCAAACACAAGAGCGCTCTGCACCACGAGCTCGGCATGCCGCGCTCACTTCGTCGTCGTCTTGGAGGATGCACCGGCCGCCGGCCCACGAGCCATCCGCTGGCGCTTCAACTCCTTCATGCGCTGCAGCTTCTGCACGGCGTTCGTATTTTCGATCGCAAAGGAGACCATCAATCGACGCTGATCGCCAAAGATGGTGGGGTTGTTGTTTAGCATGCGCAGCGTGCTGAGAGCCACGTTGTGATTGACAAACTCAATAAAGCCGTACCCACGCGATACACCCGCCGTGTCCTTGAGCAGCTTCACATTTCGGATCGGGCCGTACTTACCCCACTTGCCCTTCTCCGTATCTTCTGGATGCTTTTTCAGGTAGGCCCGCGCCTGATCTGCGAAAAGACGGCGCATGTCATTCTCCGACATGGTGCGTGGCAGGTTGCGCACACTTAGGCGAGTCTTGCTCACAAAGTAGTTGCTATTCGTGAGTTGCTGCTTGCGTGCCGCGTAGTCATCCTCGATCATCTGCAGATAGCGCGGATGCAAACCCTTCGCAGCGGGCGAGTCAGGTAGGATAAGACCTTCTTGAAGAAGATACAAGTTGCGCGGGTCGTCCGCAGCCACCTTCGTACGCTTCTTCTTCTTCTGCTGCGCGCTCACCGCCTCCTGCGTGTCCGTCCTGGACAGCACACGCAACACCGTAAACCTCGTGTCGCGCATCACAAGGAACGGGTCGCGTACAATGAAAGTGTCGGTGCGCATCTTGTGAAGCATGCGCTTCGCTTGGTGGTGCGAGAGGCCCTCCGACTTTGCCTTCATCTCTTCGCGGCCAGTCGCCGACACCTCGCGTGCGTTCTGCTGGGCGTACTCGAAAATTTTTGTTGCCAGCTCCGCCGTTCTGCAATGCACGAAGCCGGTGCCGGAGAGGGTCTTGGTGACACGATTGCGCACGAGCAGCACTCGCTTCACTGGACTAAAATGTGTCTTGAAGTACGTCATGAGCTCCTCCTCGCTGGTGTCGAGGGGCAAGTTTTTGAGGAAGAGTTGGGTGTCTAAGGGGTCCACTTGGTTCATGCGCTCCTCCTTCTCCTCATCTACATCACTCTGAACCTCGCCATCCTCGTCCTCGTCGTCACGCTTGAAGGTGAAGGTATTCTCCTCCGCGTCGTCAGCCTCACTCCGACTACGTTTGCGGGTCGCCGTCTTCTTCTTGTCCTTCGCGTCCTTATCGCCGCGCATGTATTCCTTCGCCAGCGCCGTCTTCCAGTTAGGCTTCTTCTTTTGCAGCTTCGAGCGGATCTGCTTCCGAATCCGCTGCTGCGCCTTCTTCTTCCGAAGCGATGACGGCGTCGCCTTGCGTTTAACGGTGCCCTTCGCCATTCCCGCTGTACTCCTGCGTATGGCAGATATTCTCGGCACTGCGCGGCTCTCTCCCACTGTGCTGTGCGGTGAGCCCCTTCCTTTGAGAAACTCGGTTGCTGAGACACGAGAAGAATGTTGTTGTAAGCGGGACGATGAATTGAAAGATAAAAAGGAGGGAAGGAGAAGAGAAATAAGCGAAGTCGATTGCATATACATGGAAGTAGATGAGGGGGCTAAACGAGGGTTGCCCTAGACAGGGTTCAGGTATTCACTTGCACTAGCACCAGCTGCGCGCCATATCATAGGAGTAGCGCATTGCTTTCTATTTGCGCTTTGATGGTTATTGTGAAACCCACCAGAGTGCTGATTCTGTTTCGCGCTCTATCGATAAGATGACGAGAGGGTAGCCATCGCTATGCGCACTCAAGAGACGAAGCACTTCGGGCTCGGACATCTCGTGGACGTCACGGAGAAGCTTCGACCTCCCCCTTGCGTTTCACACTACACAAGGAAAAGGAAGAAATAAAAAGAAACTCGCCGCGCTCCCATAATAATGATTTGCTCATGGCAAACAAAACGAATCCAACACATTTTGTTGTTGCTTTTTTGCTTCGTCAAATACCGGAACAACAGACGCCGGGGAAACACCGGCATACGCCGAAACTTCACACAGAACTCCGAGACATTCAGAGGAAGAAAGCGAAGGGGCAGATATATATTACTGTTTTTCTCTAAGCGTCACAGAGCCGACAACGAGACGGCTAACGGAAGGTGCAAAGGCTCCCTCACAATAAATTCGGTTCCTTCTCCCGCATCTTTGGCGCAAATCACGAAGGAAAAACAGTGCAAGAGAAGCCAGATGCTGGAGACACAACTTCTGAAAGAGAGATCAAAACAAATAAAAGAAAAAGAGACAAGACGGCATCTACCGGAAGGTCCCAGTGAAGTATTAGGGAAAGAGAAACAGAGAGACGAAGCGCACTCTCTAGCGCACCGCCGCCGCCCTGCCCTGTTCTCAAACCCGTCCTCCATAGGACCTGCTCAATCCCCCGTCCAGCGCGATGTCTTTCCACACTTACCACTGCGCCACAGGGCCTTCAAAGGCTGCTCAACTGAGTCCCCCCCCCCTAGTAGTCCGCACAAGGTGAATGCACACGGCAGCAGGCCCATGCGCAATGACAAAGACACCCACGCACAATTACACAGGATAATGTGCTCGCACTCATTCATCTCACCATCACCACACTACATATCCACCAGTCGCGATAGCTTCTGAATGCGGTTTAGCAAAAGATCGCCGCTCTTGACGATGCGGTGGTAGTCGAAGTTGGTGGTGTCACCGCGGTAAGTCTTGACGCTGCCGTCTACACGGTCCACCTTGCAAGCTATACGCTCGTTGGAGATGAGCGTGCATAGCATGTTGTCCAGCGCCGCCACCGGGATGCCAAAGGCAGCTCCCATCGACTCTAGCGTCACACTGCTGTACGAGTCCAAAAACTGAGTGAAGACCAGAACGCGCATCTCACGGAAGAAGTAGCTGACGTGAGGAGAGAGGTACACCACCTTACGCAGGTGCTGGCACACCGCCTCTAGGTTCGGGAACACCTTGTTGTACTGGCAATCGTAAATGGAGTTGGCCAGATCATGGACGTCATCCACACCGGCGCGGTTCACCTCTGGACTATACACGATGCGCTTGCGCAGCTCAGTGCGGCTCAGCACGGGTAGGCTGGTCACTACCGTGATAAAAACGAAATCCTGGAAGGAGATGAGCTCGCCGGAGGCAAACGTCGTGATGGAGTCCAGCAACAGCGCAGACCCGCGCCTGAAGTCGCGGATAAAAACGTAGTAAAGACCTTCGTAGACACGCAGGCGGTTGCGGCGCTCCCAGTCACCGTCCTTCATCAGCCGGTGCGCATCCGTGATGCCCTTCGCCGCGATTTCGTTGTCCGAATATGCAATGCCCATGCGAATGCGCTGAAAGTACAGGTCAAGCTTCGGCCCCGCCGCGAGGGTCTTGACGGCGCACTCCTCGTTTGTTTTGAGGCACATCTCGAGGTCGCCGATTCTGGCGTAGTGGTCACACTTCGCCTGCAGTACGTCCCGCACCTCCGTGTCACCGAGGTTGTCCACGGCGTCTCGCAGCTTGGCGTCGAAGGCAGCAACCTTCTTAGCGTTAATCGCGTCCATCTCCTGCAGCTTCGCTTCATCCAGCGGGAGGCCGAGGGCCTCGCACACAAAGCGAATGTACGGGGCCATGTTGTGCGTTTCCATCTCCACCATCATGGCCTTCTTGGCTGCCTCGCGCTCTTCTGAGGAGCTCCACTGCGAGGTCAGCGTGTGGCGCAAATAGAGCAGCGTGAGCAGCGGGTCCACGGGGATGTTTGAGTCGTCCACCTCCGGGGAGGCGTCGTCCTCCTCGTTCTTGCGGAGTTCATCCTCTGTGATGCCCGCGGGCGGGGGAGACGACATCGTGTATGGTGAAAGAGTCCGCGTAGCGGTGTCTGGAAGAGCTAATAGAAAAAGAAGATAACCAAAGGGCTCCGCTGCGGCGCTAGACACAGGAGCAAGTGAGCGGTGACAGGCGTGAAACAGAGAGAGAGAGAGCCGTTCCACACAAGTCGAATAATAAAGGGGCTCCAGTGTTGTCTTGACGACTGGGTGTACCTTTTTCTTTTCGACGGAAGAGACGTCTACAGAAACTTATTGTTTTCCTTTTGTTTCATTTCGGAGAGTTGTGGCGAAGCGAGTGCACATACACGTACACGCGCGTGCACGAGCGTTTTTGCGAGTGAGTTGTGCGTGGCATTGGCAACGTAAGAAGAACAGCAGGACAGGTGGTGCGGGGAGAGATGAGCAGATCCGCAAGGAGAAGTCGTGGGAGACCGTCATGAACAATACGAAAATCGAAAACAAAAAGAAGGAATCTCAAAGCATGCTTCGTGGCTTTTGTATTCGCGACTCCAAGTGCATTTCCCCTTTCCCCAGCTCAACGCTTACGGTAGTAGCACCGGCATCCATGAAGCGCCCAACACCAGGAGAACTCATCGCTGATTGGATGCAAGGACTGCATTCAACGAAAACACCCGCTCTTCTTCGCTTCTTCGGAAGGTTGTCACGGTTGTGCTCTTGGAGCCTTCCAGTCCAAAGCGGTGTGGTGTCCTAGCGAAGCGTCAAAACAGTGGCCAAGATCATCGTCTTGGCAAACCATAACCTCTACAAAAGCACATCGATGCCCATGGTTAGCTTAAATGAATAAATAAGAAGAACACATTTTTTGTCGTTGGCGGCACAGAGAGAAGCGCGGCCAGCCCAAGCGCAGTTCTGCCACTGGCGGCAACACCGCAGCAGGCACGTGGGAGACACACAAGGGAAGAAGAAAGGCCGTTGGGGGTCTTGCGTCACCACCTTTACATGTGCTTGGATTCAAGCCAAAAACAAAGAGAGCGTGTCGCGTTTGTTTCACCAACTCCCCCACGGAGAGGTGCATCCCAGACACGCCTCCTAGGACATCCGGAGCTATCAAAAGCCTTTCAGTAGCCATGGCGCTTCAAAATGGCATCTGTCTGCGCATCAAGAGCCGCCCATGGGTCTTCGATGGGGGGCACATCGTCGAAATCCTCGCGCGCGTTGGCCCGACTGATCGGTGAACGTCGAGAGCTGTAGGCGTCTGCGGTACACGAGTGATGGTGGGTCGGCGTCTGCGTCGCCCCGCTTTCCGTTCGCATCATCGGAACGCAGTGCTGACTCACATAAGTGGACGGCAGTGACGCCTCCGGGCGTGGGTCAACGTGTCTGGGTGCGGCGTAGGGCGAGGCAGAGGGCCGATTGGAGCGAGTCGCAATAGGAGAGATCTGCCACGAGGAAGAGTGGGCGCCACCCGCTGCGCTTCCGCCGTGCGAAGGTGGTGAGGCTCCTGTACGACTGCTGCTCAGCCGAGGTGCGGATTGGAGAGAGAGGTTCGCCATGGCCTGCCGCCAGTCAGACACACCAGTGCGATCGCACACCGCCCGCACGAAGCGCTCATCGCGGAATGCAGCACCAGAGCGCAGCAGCTCCAACTCGTTCATGAGTCGCACATCCGCTGCCGTGGCGAGCTCGTCCTGATAGTGGCGTGCGTGTGTTGTTCGGTGCCGGCCCTGTTCGTTGCCTTCACCGGAAGAATCGAGAGGGTGTGGCGCGTGTACGCCGCGCCCTTCAGTTGCTCCATCGGACTGCACCGGCGAGTCCCCGGGGTCATTGAAGAACCGCCTGGGTGAGAAAGTGCAGTCGCCGTGCCGCTTCTCCTCCACCTCTGCGGCCACACGTTCCAGTCGGCGCTGCCTCGCCTCTGACCACTGCTCATTGCGCGCGAGAAACAACGCAGCGACGTCAGGCAGCGGCCTGTCCTTGTGTGAAGCGTTAAGGGACCTCTTCGGTTCGGCGTCTGTCTCTTTCGACGGCGACTTCGCCGACACCGTGGCCACGTCGCGCGCGACCGTAGAACGCTCATAGATTGGTTTGTTGCCATTCTTTTGCCGCGCCATTCGAATGGAACGAGGTGTAATGCGCGGGTGGAAGGTTTCCTCTGCCGTTGCCTGCGCGCGCACCCGCTGCAGATTCTGCTCGCGCCGCGTCATCGCATCCTGGAGTGAGGCCATGAACCGTTCCCGTTGGGCGGTCGTCAGAGCGCCACTTTGTAGATGCGGGGATGCGTCGCGCGTTTCGCTGTTCCCGTCCACGTGATCCCTACCATCCCTGTCTTGCCGCTCTGACCGATCTTTCTGATCACGGGAGTACCGCGCCAGCACAAAGCCCATGCCGGCTTTCTCTAGCTCTACACGGAAGTCGCGCTGCTCCTCCTCTGTCAAGTCCTCGTAGCCGACGCGACGGCCGTCTTTCCATACGGTCGGCATGGCGTTGGGCGTGAAGAGCTGCTGCCCGGTGCCGGCTTCGTAGCGCTCCATATCCGGGTTGTGGTAGCGGGACGTGAGTCGCGCCGCAATGGCCTCGCGCCGCGCTGCGTCCTCCTCGACGCGGCTCAGAAACTGCTGCACGGCACGACCCTTCCCTTTGTTTGGCCTCTGCAAGTCTGACTTGCTGAGAAGAGAAGCGTCCTGTCCAACTGCGTCAGAGCGGCGCAAGCGGTGCAGAACGGCGGCCTGCTCCTCCTCTACCTTCGACCCAATCGGGGCGCCTAGCAGGCTCGCGGTGAGTCCTTGTGGATCGTGCGCAATCGTCTCGGCCGCCGGCTTCTTCGCCTCCCACAGGTTCGGTCGTGCCTTGAGTCGTTCCTGCACTTCGGGCTCCTCTAGCAGGCGCCGGCTGCGCTCCGTCATGGCCTCGCCAGGTGCGGGCACGCCGTTCTGAGCAGCTGCCATAGCCACCGCCTCCGCCTCCATTTCGACTTGCCGCTCGTACTTCTGTTTGAGTCGACGCTCCGTTTCCACCTTCCATTCGAGGCACTTCGCCATGAAGTCCTTTGCCCCTTTGCCAGCGACGCTTTTCGCGGCCGGGGATAACTCCGGGTGAAACGTGCACTGCTCCAGCTCCTCCTTCTCCACCTCCTGCGCGCGCGCGGCTTGCAGAGCAGCAGTGGCGTTACGCCTCTTCACAGCCGTCTCGTAGAGCTCCTTGCACTTCGCTTCCTCCGCTGCACTGGCCTGCTGGAGGATGGCGCGGCGGCGATCTCTGCGGCGCATATCGGAAAGCTGCCGTAGGAAGTAAAGGAGGCCGTACGCAGCGGATAGGTGCGCTGATGCAGGAGACGTCGCGGCGACGTTTTTGGTCTCTGAGGTGTCATCCTCCGCTGCGCAGTACAGCACGAGAAGGCCCAGGGGTAAGTCGACTGCGCACATGGATGGGAGAGAGCCCGACACATTCGCTTTAGACGCTTTATCCGAAGTGAGCGTCCTTGATGGTGTGCCCCCGGCGCCGGTGAGCAACTCAGCGATCTGGGCGGCAGTGATAGCGGCCCTCTTGGGTTTCTGTTTGGTGGGTGTGGCGGAGCAGTACAGGGCTCTACGCACAGAGGTGTGCGATGGCTTTTGGTGAGACCCGGTTGCCATCGCTTTTACTCGTTTGGACCTGTTCTCCGACGACGCCGGCGTGGACCCTGGAGTCGGCTCGTTTTGCTCTCTACTAAGTGCAGCAGCATTCGCTGTGGGCAGGTTCTCAGATGCGCCATGAGAGTGTGTCGGCGCAGTATGAATATCGATGCCCTTTGCTTCTGTGTTCACCGAGTTGGCGGGAGACAAGGTTACGCCGCCTGCTTCGCCTGTCATCTGCTGAGCCCCTCCATGAGCGTCATTGCTGGCAGAGGAGCTACGCAGAGAAGCAGCTGAAGTTTCCAGCACGTTCGGCGGCGGTGGTGGTGGGACAAGTGGAGAGTGAACAACGTCTGCCGCTGCAGTGTCCTTAGCCTTCGCGGTTGTAGGGGATTCCGTCGTTGCCATTGTTTTACCTAGGAGAGCTTCTGCAGGTAGCTGTGTCTGCTGCCCTTTTTCATCTAGCGCACCTACAACCGAAACAGAGACTACCTTCGGCGACCGCAACGCAGCAGCAGCAGGAGGGCTGAGATGCGAAGACAGCGCTGTGGGTGGTGACGCAGAGGCTCGCACGCCACCTTCACTATTGCCATCGGTGTTTGCCTTCACGCTTGTTGATAGCGGGGGATCCGCTAGTGCTGTCGGTGTGCCGCCGCTGCGGCCGACGTTTTGTTCATGCGAGGATCTGCGGTTGCTAGCAGCGAGGCTTATGTCTAATGCCTCTGGTGATGTGAGGCCCTGAGCGCGTGGGTCACCATACGCATCGCTGGGGTTCAACGGACCTCGCGCGTACTGACGGTGCGGCGGACGATCACTATTGATTGGCGGCTCCATCGCAGCACAGCTCTATCTGAATTAAAAAGAAAAAGAAAAAGGAGAAAGGGAGAACGCGGTGTTTTCCCACTTTGTTTAGCTGCACCGATAAAGCGTACGAAAGAAGCCTTCGGATGAACGCATAGATGTACAAGCTCTAGAAGATAGATAGATCAAGCAGTGTCACGTACAAGTTGCAGTCGTGCTTGGATGAAAACAAGAAGATATGTTATGATGGAGCGAGCAGACGACTATGAAGTGATCCCCAGACACAGCCGAGACAGTCTCTGATGATCTCACTAGTACGATGCTTGTCTCCGGTTCTGTAAGCGCAACGCGATAGTGCCAACTGTAGTTGGGAGGGCGCTCTGTCGCTGCTCAGCCCACGGCGATCGAGATCGAGTTCAAGGCTGTGCGGGGAAAGAAATGGAAGCAGCACTAAAATCGCGGTAGCACAGCGAACATATGGAAGGCAGGCCAATGTTTCCTAACGGTTTACATCAGCCAAAGATCCCCACCTCCTCTCCCGTCTGGACCTTAGCATGCAAGGCAGTTAACAACAGAAATTGAAGGTCGGCGTTGCGAATGCGCTCACGGCCGTGTAGATGAAAGCGCCACAACTATTGGCGCAGCGCAATCGTGGGTAGCAACATCATTTAAGTACTGTCAATTGAAATTGTTACTCCTCCAAACACAAGCACACACATGCACACATATGGCTGCCTTTGACAGCTTCAGCAGTTTTATTATCTGAGTCCATCCAAATATCGATGCGCTCACGTTAAGAGCAGAGTCACTGGCTACGCACCATCACCTTCCAATTCCCGCATAAAGAGTGACTTCCTCTTTGGCTTCTGGTGCTGAGTCTGGAGAGGTGGCGGGGGTAACGTAGACACATCCTGCTGCATGGTCGAGCGTTCGACAATATCTCCGATTTGGTTGGCTCTTCGCAGAACGCACGGCACAGACGCGCTCGCGGGGGCTCCCCCTCCCTGTTCTCTTGTCGCCGCTGCAGTCGACGCAGCTGCCTGCTCCAGGTCAGAAGCCGCGTCATCCGCAAAGCGCACGTGTCGCTCTTTGCAAAAAGAGGAGGGGAGCGCTGCCACGGTGGATGAAGCGGCGGGAGCATGCGGCCCATCCAGCACGTTCGTCACCGGCGTGGGAAGCCGCTGCGATACTTCGGATGGGGAAGGAGAACGTATTGGAGGTGGGGTGGTGGTGGGGTCGGCGTGCTTAACTTCCGTGAGAGTGGCTGCCTCCGTCTTTGCTGCGGTGCCAACGCTACCACAAGCACCGATGTCCCCCGGAGTAGAGTATGCCCTTGTCACCGCGAGCGCAGCGACGGGCCTGGCACCGCCGGGCTCTACAGAAGGGTACGACCCATTTGCCGGCTGGGCAGAGGAAGAAACAGAGGGAGGGGCCTCGGACGACGCCGCCATATCTGTTCGAAGTGCCGCGCGCGCCTCAGCAGCGTCTGCGGCAGCCTTTGATCCTGCCAGTGCAGCCTGGCGTCGCTCCAGCTCTGCCCTTACGCGCCTCTCCTTCTTCTCAATCATACGCTCCGTCATCACTTGCTCCACGTAAGCGTCGTCATCAAGACGGTCGCCCAGTTCCTTCTCCAAAGCAATCAGCTCGTCTTCTGTCAATTCATCTTGCTCATCGAAGGTGGCAAGGGCCGCATCAACCGTCAAGTAGTCCAGCTCCGTGTCCGCAGCAGTGGGCACGGAACTCGGAGCAGGCGCGGTGAGAGAAGATGTGGAGGACGACTCGTTGGGAAGCACCCGCTCGCCCGACCCCTTTGGGGCCTGAACAGCTGACGGCAACGCTGCCGCCGCGGGTGCCCGATGCTGTTGATTCTGTGCGGGGTAGCCAGCAAGGGATGGGGCAGAGGAGGATGTTGTTGGCACTGCCAATGGTGCTAGAGACGGCTGCGTGGTCTCTAGCACCAAAGACGCGTGCCGTACATCTCTCTCTGCCAGCAGCTGTGCCACCGCGTCCTGCGCCTCAGGTACCTCAGAAAGGAAAAGAGTTTGCTTGGAGCGAAGAGTTTCTTCCTCCTGCCGCAGAACCTCGGCTTCGCGGCGCAGAAAGTTAATTCGCCTGCCGGCAATCTCAGCCGCCTGCACAGCGCTGCGCTCTGCGAACCAGCTGTCGCCCAAAAGAACTAAGATGGTGTTGGTGGCGTTCAGCTCCGCAGGGAAGTACGCGAGCCCACCAGCCACCGGCGCGAGCACGCGTCGTCGACTGCGCTCTGTCAGCACCTGCAACGTTTCCTTGAGGGCGGCGTACTCTCGCAGCTTACAATGCGCACGCTGTTGCTGCATCTCATTTTGTCGGAGGAGATAGAGATACAGCTCTGCTCCCGTGAGAACTTCGTTCTCCGTGTACTCCACTTCGGTGTTCATTGCTGTCGCCGTTTATGGATCTCGGTGTATGGTAGTGCTTGCACTTGCCAGTGCGCATGTGTGAGAGCGAGAACAAAGGGAGAACATGGAGCACTGTTATTCCAACTGGCAGCGGCAACGCTGGCGCTCAGCCGTATCCCCCTCTTACAGCCTAGGGGGTGTACACAACTCCGCTGGCAATGAATTAAAGAGGGGTCGATAGGCGAGGCTTCACCAAATTGCCTGTCAAACGCGATGCTCCCACCGTTGAAAGGGGACCGTAGAGCGTAGGCAATACATATATATCTATATCTATATAGATAGATAGATAGATATAAAGCGTGTGCTTGGCTATGCGTTTAGCCTGGTGGTTTGCTGGTAGTGGTGATGGCTGTTTCCGAACGGACGTGGAGTGGGTGGTGGCCCGCACCACGCATTAGAGGGAAGAGAAATAATAAAGGCAAATGATACGTACATACATCGCGTGTGACGCGCCAACGCCCACCAGTGATCAACACGAAGAAGCTTCGTCCGTGTGAGCAAATGATCCACTGGTGAGCTGCGCAGAAAGAATAAAGAAATCAATGAAATGAATCAAGCGTCAGCGATGCAAGACGCAGGGGAAGCAGAAGGGGGCGGGGGCACAACTGCGAATCTTCAACAGCCACAAATGCGGCCTTACGCAGGTACAGCCTTTTGCGCTGCTGCCGAGCCGGCAGAGACAGCCACGAGCGTCTCCATGCGAATCTTCTCGGCTAGTCGATTGCAGTCGTCACGAAGATCGTTATCGTACGGCGTGATGCGCAGCGCCAACTCCAAGTACCCGTGAGCCCTGTGGTACTCCTTCAGCCCACACAGCGCAGCGGCGCTCCGCACGTACGCCTTGAGGAGCATGTATACGTGGTCGCTCTGCTCCCCAAGCTTCTTCGCGGCTGCCCGTCTCTGGCGCACCAACTTGTCTTTATTGTCATCACCCTCTGTTCGTTTGTGGCCGTTCGACGCAGAGGTGCTCGCCAGGGTCTCGCTCCCCGCCTCAGCCTCCTCGTTCTCCTCCTCGTCGTCACTGTCCTGCTGATCCGCGGTAAGCCCACCTGGCTGCTCGAGCGCGGCCGCCACCTCACCACAGAAGCGAATGATCTCCTCGCAGGCCTCAAACGCAGCCTTGAACCTCCCCTGCCGAAGCAGCACAGCCACTAAGTTGCTGTGCGCCTTCGGGTGAAACGCATTCTCCGCAAGGACAGCTCGGTAAGTGGCCTCGGCGGTCTCGTAGGAGCCCTGGTAGTAGTGCGTGGCGGCCTCCTGCATCCGCATGGCGAGCGGATCACTCTGTGTGTCGTCAACGATCCCCCGCTCCTTCATCTGTGCCTCTACGAGCGCCAAATCAGCTGCGACGTCGTCGTCGCTTGCCGGGTCGCGGTACGCCGCAGCCATGCGTAGGTCCGCCACCCCATTCTTCAAGTCATCTGCCCAACAATAGGCGGCGCCGCGACGGGCATACAGCATTGTCATGAGCCCGCGGTAGCGATCCTGCGTCACCTCGCTTGCTGGGGTGTTGGCCAGCATCGTCAATGCCAGCGAGCAGTCGTCGATCGCACGCTTATAGTTTGCGAGGTGTATGAAGCAGGCGGCGCGGTTCATGACACAGGTCAAGAAGGCACCGTCGCGCTTGATCGATTCGGAGTAGGCATCTGCGGCGGCCTTCCACTCACGCGCACGGTAGTGCTTGTCTGCACGCTCTTTCCAAAACATCGGGGTATCTTCAATGGACACAGGCTTGTAGCGGCTTTGGCGGTAGTAGTCCTCATCACCGCGTGATCGAGTGGGCATGGCAAAGGTCTTGGGCGTGAAGTCGATGGTCACATTGACAGTGTCGGCTTGTCGCACGGCAGGGACAGTCGTTTTAGCAGCGACCGGCGCTAAGTCCGGATTAGCCGCCGTCGATGGCGCCTCTTCCGCTGCTGCTTTCATCTGCGCTGCCGCGTAGATGTCTGCCGGAGACAGCGGAGCGGCGAGGCTGTTCGCCTTCTTTTGGCTCTCCTCCCACTCGTAGAGGTTCTGCTCCGCAGCGTCCTTCTCTGCCTTCACCCTCTGCTCTATGTGTGCGCGCTGCTCCCTCTCCACCTCCCACTGCGCCTCCAGCATGCGCCGCTTTTCAGTGTCATGCTGAGTCGCGCGTGCGTCAAGCTGGGCACGGTACCGCTGCTCTGCGCGCTGCATGGACTGCTGGCGACGCTGCAGCAGCGCCGCCTTCCCGATGGAAGCCTCTCGGAGACTTAAAGCATCCCAGACTGCGTCTGGCTCTGCCTTGTGCAGCTTCACGTGAAGCACTAATCCATCCTGTTTCTCTGTGAAGTAGTGGGTTGACTTATCTGGGTCGATCTCATGCAGCAGATCGATTGCCAAGAGGTACTGAGGCGGTGCATTCACCTTTACAAACACGTCCGCTATCAGCACGTCGACGGACTCCCTCCTGCATCCCTTGAATAGGATCTCTAGAAGAACATCCTTGCTCGTCTGTTCCCACTCAAATCGAGGCTTCACCGGCATGCTTCCGTAGGTGCCGTTCAGTAAGCTGTGAAGATATCCTAGCTCTAATGAGATGAAGCCAGCATACAGGTAAGGCGTGCGAGATTGCAACACATAGAGAAAAAGAGCACTAAACGAAGATAAATGGGGGGAGAAGAGATGCCGCTCGAGTTACGGCGCAGCGTGTGTGTGCCGCATCGCGCACGGGCCTTCCCTCATTTCTTCAGTGCGTGCATGAGAGACGAATATGAACTTCCCTTCTCCTCCGGTACGACACGACTTCCAGAGTGCAATACGCCTAGGATGCCCATCCTCATACCAGGAAAGCTCTGAGCAGAGGCTCCTGCACCAACGCCCACCTACAGTTTCCTCAGTTGCACCGAGTCCTGTGGGCTCAGAGGGAAGAGGGGGGTAGGCGCCTGCCTCTGCCGGTGGAGTCTTCGTCTAGCCCCGCAGTGCGTCTGCACACCACTGAGGAAAGCTGAAGTCGAATACAAGGAACAGTGGATGCAACAGCTTGCTCTGGTGCATTAAGCGAAGCGCAGTTTTCTTTTCGTTTTTAGAATAAGCATCGCACCGAACAACAGAAGCACAAGGGCAAAGACTCTCCATGTCAAAAGCACCGCTTTTCCGCCTTCGCTGGCGTCGGCGTGTGAGGACGCATCGATGACACGCTTCACGTGTTTCGATGTCATCGATGCGCCCTCACACGAACCACCACAAAGGCCCATGAGTATGGGCGACAAGAAAAGCGAGTCAGCGCCTTCAACAACAGTCAGACAAACGGAGGAGACGACGAAGCAGTACAGCAAAAGGCCAAAATACATGTGCACGCATAGGCAACCCTTGCTCCTACGCAAACGCAAGTCGAGGCACACACGCACGCGAGTACTGAGCAAGCAGGAAACAAAAAAAAAAGAGGAAGGAGCACAAGCACATATGCACGGTGAACTGAGGCCCACGTGATAGACCTCACCACACGGAGCGAGGTCACACGTCACATCACCAACCCTAACTTCGTCCATCACGCTTCTGTGGACAAGGTCCATGAAACACAGAAGGAGCGAGGAGGCGCACCGGGATGTAGAGAAGAGCACAAAGCGAAGGGAAGAAGCACACACAGCAGCTTCACCGCAGGGCTTGTCCACGCTTTTTTACAATCTGCGCCGCGCTTTGCATCGCACGGGCGGCCATGCCGCCTGCACTTTGCCACCCCCGGCGAAGAGAGCCCTGTGTCTTGGCGTATTGATACCTCAGCACATCCCAGAGTTCTACATTTTCGTTCTCCGTGCGGTCCATGACGTAAAAAGGCGACAGCCCGTCACTGAGGCACCGCTTCTCGTTGCAATCAGCTCCAAACAGCACAGCCTGCTTCAGCGTCAAGCTCTCCGTTGAAGCGCAGCGCGCCGTGTCCTCTCCGCCGTCACCGGCCTCTGGGACATGGTAGGACGATACAGCTTCGATGCGCAGGTGCTGATGGCGCGCCTCCACCACCTTCCGCTGGCTGCTTCTGCACATTTGGAAGCACAGCCGGCAGAGCGGCTCCCAGCCCAGGGAGTACTGCTGGCCATCGCATACTATGTCTGGCCCCAAGCCGCGCTCAGCACAGCATGAAGGGCAGAAGATCTGCCCGCATCGACCGCACATCACGCGCGTGACGGTGGTGGTGAAAGCGGCGTGGCAGTCTGGGGCAGCGCATGTGGCGCTGTACCGGGGGACGCACAGGAATTGCGCCGGGTCCATCACACGATCCCGGTAAGCCTGGTGATTCATCACCTCGAGTGTTTGCAGCAGTGCGCTTGCCTCGCAGATCATATCGTCGAGCTTCTGTAGCACAGGCATCGTCTGGTTGGCCGCACCATTCCATGCAATGTCCAGCTTCTCAAAGAACGCAGCCCCCAGCACTGCGGCGTCTGTGGCACGAACGCGATTCGCCAAGAGAATGTCGTGTACACGCTTTCGCACGAACGCATCGCGTGTGCTGACGGAGTCTGTGCTGTTCATCACTTTGACGGGAACCGTACTGGCCGGAGCAGCGCGGGGCGTCAACGCCGTGGGTAATGCTGGCTGTGTCTGTGGTGGCAACACATCTGTACCCGCACTGCCCTCCAAAGTTTGACCCTCGTGGTATCCCACCGCAGAAGCAGCCTGCGATTCTCCCGCGCTCACCGAGGACTCTGTCTTTGCGCGTTGAGACATAAGTCGACGGCCTTCATCTGCGAGCACCATGCGAGAGAAGGTGGTAAAGGACTGGATGTCCGCCCCCGCCTTGTCCGCCTCACCGTCGCTATCCGACTGCAGCGGGGGCGCCATCATGCTG
This sequence comes from Leptomonas seymouri, assembly GCA_001299535.1. NCBI lineage: Eukaryota > Euglenozoa > Kinetoplastea > Trypanosomatida > Trypanosomatidae > Leptomonas > Leptomonas seymouri. The sequence goes on from LJSK01000010.1 coordinate 101,648, forward strand.
CTCTCCACCGCTTGGTTGGTAGCATCCACCTTAGATGCGTGATGAGTGCCGGGGACGATCATGATGGCACTGCCAGCGCTGTCACGCAACGCACGCTGGGTCACAGAGGGGAGGAAGTGGTTTGCATCGTACTCAATCTCCACCGTGTACCTCTCGTTCGCGTCTGCATCTTCTGTAGCTAGCGGCCGCGCACGCAGGCCCGAGTAGGGAGACGCTGAAGAGGAGCTCCCCCTGCGCTCGTGGGACGCCACTGCGGAGGGGGTCATCTGCTCCAGCGAAAAGGCAGCATGGATCTGCGAGGACGCGGCCGGCGGCGCTGCGGCACAGCTCTCTGCAATGCGGCCATCTGGCTTTACGGTGAGCGGCTTCACCGCTGTGCCCTCGCTCTCAAAGAGCTCCTTTGCCCGTGTCGTGAGGGACGCACTGACGGGATGGAGCTGCTTTGTCAAGTCTCCTGCCTCGTCTCCAGCACCTGCGGCAGCAGCACAGTCCGCGGTGGCATCGGCGGCCTCGCTTGAAAAGTGAACGATGCGCGACGCCACCGGCGTAGCAGCCTCCGCGCCGTCCTCGACAGTCCGCATGTAGTCAAAGCCGTCCACAAACGACAGCTCATACTCGTTCTGCAGCGCTTTTAGATCGGCCTTAGAGAGCTTTTTTATGTACTGCGTGATCTCTGCCTCTGTCACGGTGGGAGGTGGCTGTTGAATGGTGAATGGGTCGATCTGTACGTTTCTGAAGCTGCTCCTCTCCGGCAGCCCCTGCGCCATCGCGGAGACCTCACGAAAGCCATTCCACGACTCAAGCACACCTTCAACAGAGTCGAGCGCGGGCCCAACGGTAGACAGAAACCGCTGCACGCGTCCACGTAGCTCATCTATATCGCACGGCACCTCGCGCTCAGCTCTGAACAGAGCAGCGCCGCCTGCATCTCCCTTGGAAGTTGGCGGCATCTTTATACAGTGTGAGGGGGGGAGTGCACCTCGCCTCTCACCTCTGCCGAGACCACCAACGGCAATCCGAAAAAAAAAAAAAGAGGGAGAAGGTCGCGCTCCTTCTCAAGGGCGAAACGAAGACGAGAAGCGCAGAAATGAAAGAGGGGGGGAGGGTACAGGCACTACAGCAAAGAGCAGAGGGATGTAGAGAAATCGATTTCAGTAGCACTACAGGGCTTCGCTCAGCATTCACGTGTATGTGTAATGTGTGGTCTCGCTTCCCTTCAAAGCAGCAAGAAACAGCAGGTACAGAAAGGTTAAAGCAGACGTGCTTGATGGCGTTTGATTGATTTGTATTTGTATTGTTGTGTCAGACAACAATAAATGTAAGCATGAAAAAGCCGCTCTGCAGGCTCGAGGAAGACAGGAAAAGGAAGAGCGGGTAGCATTTAAGAAGGGCATCGCCGAATACACCGAGAGAAAGAGAGACCGATAAACGGCAGCCACTATCATTCAGCAATAATCCGGTTCAAGCCGCCGATTGCAAAGCGTATACACATTGCGGAAGGCCTTACAGAGCTGACAAAGAGTTGCCCACGTCGGGCTTTTCAGTAGAACATGTATTTTTTATTTTGCCGTTAAAAGAAAAACGAAAACGATGCCCTCCCTCTATGCAGCGTTTCACCCAACCGACAACGAATGTGGCACATCGTTAATGCGCTCGCTGCAATGACAGCAAAAGTTTATAAATAGGAACAAAGGCACGAGCCACCTCATCGTTGCCCCCTTACCGCACCTCTTCAGTCGTTCAATCGCACGTCCAATACGCTCCGCCAAGGCACTAAACCTCCCATTTAAAGTCATCGCGCTGCTCAAGAAGCAGCAGCAGCAGCTTCTGCCTGCCCTTGCAAGCCCTAGTGCTACACGAGGTCGCACATCACGACATCTTAGATATCGTACGCATAGAGCAGTACATAAAGGGAAAGACAAGGAGTAAGCCGTCAATGCGGTCCAGCATGCCACCGTGGCCCGGTATGATAAAACCTGCATCCTTCACACGCGCTGTGCGCTTAAGAAGGGACTGTAACAAGTCACCGCACACGCCAAGAACGCCCATTACCACCCCGAGAACAAGCCACAGGCCAACGTGCTGAAACCTCGGGTGGATTATCTCGGCTGCAGGGGCGTCGACAACCCATGTGTATATCCAAAACATCAATCCTGAAAAAGTGACCGCGTTCATGACCACACCCGCCACAGCGCCCTCCACGGACTTGTTCGGGCTAATGGCACGGTAGAGATGATGAGGGCCGCGCAAGATGAACCGCACCGCCCAAGTCGCCTCGCGTAGAGGGCGTTTCCCGGCCCCCGCGGCAGGCGTCTCCCCTGTGACGTCGTACACCGCTCCGTAGCGCTCCCGAAGCACCTTGAGGCTTCGACCCACCACCAGCGCAGCAATGTCGTTCATGAAGTTGCCGATCATTGTGGAGGCCAGCCACGGCACCCCGACTTTGGGGATCTGGTAGACAAGGATGGGGACGACGATTCCGGTGACCCACAAGATGCCGAAGATGTCAAGGCAGAAGTCGAGAAACTGCTCCGTGGGTTGACGCTCGGCGACCATGCGCAGCTCCATCGACAGAAAGTAGTTTCGCTGTGCCTTCGCCACGCGTACCTCCGTTGGCTCATCGGGGTCAACCAACGGCAGCGGCGGCTTCAGCTCGCAAATCTCATCGTCTTTCGAGTACCCTGCAGCCTGGTTCGCTGCACTGAACTGGTGGCTCAGGCGGTCCACCGCACTCCCGACCTTCAGCTCCAGGCGGTTGTGCGCGGTCAGCGTCACCACCACAAAGATCAAGAAGAAGAGCTGAAACACAATGAGAAAGACTTCCTCTCCGTAGTAGGCAGTGACAGCGAGAAGCGACCATCCGAGATGCTTTACGACGGTGTAAAGACTCAGAGGTGGCACGGGCAGCGGGTACTCCTCCGGATAGAGGGGGACACCTTCGACAAGGGGAGACGGCGGTAGTGGGCGGGCCACAAAGTCGCGTCCGGGCAGCAGCCGCGTTGTCGGGGTTGAGGAGGTGAACCCTGGCGTGGTGGAGGCAGGGTTGTCCATAGACATTAGCAAGGCCACCTTGAGATGACGCTTCAGCCCACTCCACTCAATGCCGCTAATAAAGGTAGCGGCAAAGCTCAGCAGGGTGGCTACCTTCGCAGAGGAGGCACCAGAGGCGATGATGGACGGCGCGACTATGGCGATGGTGACAGCGCGCATTTGCAGGTTCGTGAGCCCTAAGCGGTTCCGCCCAGGTGCAGCCGGCTGTGCAGGCGCACTGCTCGACTCAGCGTCCGTTCTGGCGGTCATTCGCTTGTTTTGAGTGTGCGCCAAGCCACGCAAGGGGGTGTTTAAGGAAATATTGTAAAAAGAAAGTAGAACAGCACGTGTTGGCAAGGCTCAAGCACACAGTAGTGTCTTGGCAAAGCAAAGCGAGGGTGTCCGTAACCGTCTATACGAAGCACTTTGCCGTGTCCACTGTGTAGCAAAGTGAGGGCGAAAAAAAAAATGAGAAAGACGGTGAACAGCCAAATGAACGATCTGTGTGTTTATCACTGTAAAAACAAGCAGAGCTGTACGCGGCGAGTGTACCACCCTAGTGGCATACGCTGTACATCAGGTGGGACAGGGGGAGGGGAGGAGAGAACGAGAAAATGTAAAATGTGGTGGGCACGCAGATATCTGAAGCGTCCAACGCTGAGTATCATTTGCCAAATAGCTCTACGTCCTCGTGGCTACACAAGCCACGCTAAACAAAAAAAAAAGGCGAAACATAGAAATTCATTATTGACTCACCATGCAAAATAGGTGCCACGGTCAGGAGGGAACAAACTGGAAAGGCTGCCATTACCACTCGATTATGATACAGCCTCTCTCCACTGGCTACAGAAGATGCCGCATGGCAGCGCAAAGCTGTGCAAATTCTGCTCCGTCAGCCTTCGTAAAAGAACAAGACAAAAAAAATACTTCATCAGTGTGTTCTCTGAAAAGTAGAAGTTCGCACACGCAAGCGCACATTAGCGTTTGCCGACTGGTTGCAATGGTGGCGTTGGTCAGCCCTTATCATCGAGTAGTGCGCTCAAAACCCCAAATTCTTTAAGTACAAAAAGAGAGAGAGGAGAAATGAATACTCGGCTCTCCCAATGACAGCATCCCCCACCAAATACAAAAATGAAATGTTGTGCCGACGCTGTGAGCGTGTAAGAAGGCTTTGGGATGAGAAATGAACCAGGTAGGTGAAAGGCATCACCACAACGATCTCGTGGCAATTGAGAAAATCAAAGCCGCCTTCAAAGGAAAAAAAAAAGATGGGAGATGAGAGAGCGCACGGCGCACGGCGCAACCATTTAGCAGTCGCTGCCCAGGATGAATGGCGGGTGAAGGCCATTTTACAGTGCAGAGTATCTACCACGAAAACATAAAGCTGAAGTAGTGAAAAAACAGTATCAGTATTAAAACCCAAAGAATCCCAGCGCTTGTGATGCTGCCGCCATGCAAGGCACGTCGCAGCCTGCCCTCCCCTCTGTGCCACTTCCCAAATACGCAGATGTGAAAAAGCAGCTTGATGGAGCCCCAGTGGATCGCCTCATCGGAGTCCGCACGCTCTGCGGCGGAGACTACAGACGTAGAAGCTGACGTCGCCTCGTTTGGCTCGGTTGCGATTCCGTTTGCGCCGCTCCCCCCTTCTCGCACCTGTCCGTCTGTATTAGGTTTGCCATCACCGCCTGCAGCAGCAAGGGGGACGGGAGTTGAGGCAGATCGCTTTACCTGGCTACCAACCCTACATGCCTCAAGCACAAACCCCACAAAGGAGAAGGAGCTGTGATGCTGCAGCACGACGTCTGGAGAGTTGTTGCTCCCATCAGCACTGCCGCGAAAGAGACGAATGGTGGCGTTCAAGTTGCGGTTGTAGAAATGCGCCGTCTCCGCGTCGAGCAGTTCGTATTCGTCGTCCTCGTCGGTGCTGCTGCTACTCCTGCTGGTGGCGGAGCCCGTACCCTCCACATCATCGCTGAGCTCTGCCTTGGCACAGCCGCCGGTGTGAGAAGCGCGCTGGGATAGCGTAGTGCCATCTGCCCTGGGACCAGTGCGTGTTGGCCCCTCGGTGCTCTGCAACAGCCCCTGTAAGCGCTCCCACAGTGACACAGCTGCCTGCTTTCCGCCTTCTCCTGTGATGCTGCACGGCGCACGCCTCGCCCGTCGGCCACGGCTCTCCATGAGAAGCGGCTTGAGGTCCCATATGCGGACGCAGCGCGTGTGCATGTGCCCAGTGGCAGATGCCCCACCAGCGGATCTGGACCGCCCGGTACGCCGGGGTGGGCGCGCGGTGGAGCGGAGCGGGAATTGCGGTGTGGTCGCACTGCGCAGGAGCGGCGATCCGGTGCGTATATCAGACGGCGAGCTCAGTCCGGCGTCGGAGGCGGAGGCGGAGGCGTCACTCATGGCCAATCCGCGGTGCGGCAACGGAGACTGGATGGGACTTGGGGTGTTGACTCGATCCGATGCATCGTTTCGCTGCCCAAACCGATTAAGCTCTGTTGGGGCCGTCAGTGCACATCTGTTGTTGCTACTCTCCTCCCGCAGCACGCGATCCAGCACCGCTGCAAGCTTCTCCTCCCGCACGTAGTAGGAGGACTCAAAAGTGAAGAGGCGCGAGCCCTCCGCGTTGCTGATGGCCACGTGTCCAAGAAGAGGGAACAGCCACGAGATGAGCGGTGCCGGAAAGAAGAAGACACAGCAGCCGAACTGCTGCAGCCCCGCATGGGCACGAAAAGCCAAGCGCGGGTTACTGCTCCGCGGAGAAAGGAAGGCGTCGGAGTCGCGCGGCTCTGGCGGGCCATCTGAGAAGCCCGGCACTGTGGCAGCCATCATTGCCAACGGCGGTGACGCGAGCGGACTGCAGGAAAGAGTCACCCCCGCTCCCACCTCACTGCTCACGCACCGCACGGCAGGCAGCACCGCCGAGGCAATGGGGTCTTCAGCGGTCGCGCAGCCGGGTTGGGCCGCGTCAGTTCTAGCAGACGACAGCGAGAAGGCAGACTGCGGCTGGGACAGCGACACATGCGTGGAGTGGGATACCATCGGCGACGACGACGGAGTGACATCACTGCTACTCACCTCTCTGCGGATGCAAGGGGAGTTAGACCGGACCGCGCGCTTCGCTGATCTACGGCAGCGCATAACAGAGCTGTGTGGGGAAGTTGCCGATAAGGTCAACGACGGGCCGCCGCTTGTCTTCTGCTCGGCGCTCAGCGACTGTGGTAACGCCACGTGTGTGCCAGGTGTCGATACCGCATGTGGTTCTTCTCCCTGCACTGTTCCAAGCTGTTGCAGTAATGCATCGCCATCATTAGACTCCACTAGCCAGCGGGGCCCTGTCAAGAACACCAACGCGGACGACGGCGTGAAGGTCATCCCGGACGTTTCAGCTGTCGGTCCAGCCTCTGCCTCGTCGTCCGCGTCTAAGCTGGTGGAGCTGGCGCTTTTGTTTTCGTCGCATCGAACTGCGGGGGAGAGGAGCCCGTTGGGTTCGTTGCAGCCGAGCTTGCCAGAGGAGTGCACGGGGATTGGACCAGCATGCAATGGAACATCAGGAGTATCGCATAGGCCACAACTACCGCGAGAGATGCCCGCCCTAGTTTCAGCTCGAGGAACGCCGTCATCGCCCCCACAGCCCTCTATTTCGGTTGACAACATACTCACCGCGCCAACACTCATTCACACCACTATAATAAAAGACACAAGCGTTTGAACCTTCCGTCTCTCTGAACTGTTGAATAGGAACTGGATGTGGAACTCGCCTTACATCTACAATTTTGTTTGCTTGTTGGTACCACGCCCTAGACAGTACGACTCCACTAGTTAAAAGCAACCAAAAACAAAAAAAAAAGAAGTCAATAAGCAAGTGAAACAAAAACAAAAACCAGCTTCAGGCCAAGGGAAACTTTGCAGAGAAAAAAAAAAAGGTGAAGGCGTCAGCAGTCGACCGCTCCAACGTTTGCAACGGCACAACGTTTCCCTTAACTAATGTTGCGCGAGCTCCCCCGCGGAGAAAACAGTATATATATAGATACGTATATATATATAAGTATAGCAATATATAGAACTATTAAATATACGTGTATATCTCTATGCTACAACGAAGAATCTCTCTCTCTCTCTCTTTGGGGAAAAGAAAAAAGAAAAAAAAAAGGTTGCGATGTCAGCAAACAGCGCCCTTTTTGTTATCTTTGTTACGGAACCTGCCTACAGTGGAGTCGTGGTGGGGAGAGGGGGGGAGGCGAGCTTATTGTAGCAAAAAGAAAGGGGGGGAGGGAAGTCAAAGCCCCACCAGTGGGAACCAAAAAGGGCAGCCAGTTCTCTACCCGATGCGCACTGTGCAGCGAGAAGGAACAGAAAATGTGAAGCTTTACCGCCTTCTGCAGGTCATTACATCTAATTAACGAATGCAAGCACCGCGAGAAAGAAAAAAAAGAAGAAAGATAAAAGAATAAGCACTAGAAAATGGAAGTCCGAGGACAACAATAACAAAAATTAGTTTCCTTTTTCTAATAATGAAGAACACACATAAACAAGAAGAAGAAAAAAACGGCTCGCCAGCTTAAGAGCTACGGTTCCCACGTATCCACTTGTCCAGCTAAAAAAGGCGAACTCCAGTGTGGATCAGAAAGATAAAACAAATAAAGAATTAATAGTAAAAGCAGGGGGGAGTTGATCAATGACAGTCCACGTTCAACGGAAAGATTTTTAAAAAGTAGCAGCTAGGGCGAAATGCATAGCATGTGTGAGGGGAGGGAAGGGGGTGGTGATAAGCCAGCTGTGCTAACTGATCAACTGCCGTAAGCGCTCGATGTCGTCGTGTCGTTTGAAAATGGAAAGAGAGAAGGCACGGAGGAGACGATGAAAAGTAGCTGCTGATTTTGGGGGGGAGTGGAAGAAGGCTGCATGGCACCCTGCAGGCCCTCATTTCGTTATGTGTGGGTGAGCTTAGCGAACGCATCCCCACAGCTGTTATCCTTGTCAGAACTCGCGTGGCATAAACGAGTGACAACGTTTCGCCTTTGGCACGTGTGTCGGCCATCCCAACGAAACTGCATTCGAACGGTAAACTTACTTTTGTGCATTTGCTCGAAAGCTGCAACTGTCGGTTCGCATGAATGAATGTTAGCACGACCGGCTCAAGGCGAGCGCAAGCAAGGGGCTCACGCCGCACAGCAATAGGGGCATCTCGCCTCGGCCAACCGTGGCTCCCCGCTGACGTCCTCACCGCGCTGCTTGTCCAAGCCGGAGGAAGACCCCGGGAGCTCGCGTGGGCTGCGGTGAATGACTGCCATGCACAACGGACACAGCCAGGCTAGGTGCGACGCACGCTCGCATGCCAAGAGCCCGTCACCGGCTGCTGTCCACTTACCCTCCCTTCCTGGAATGCCGAGTGCGGTGCTCTCCGACGTGGATGTGGGCCAAGGAGCACGCGGCAACATGGTGGGACCAACAACATACTGGGACGCAATGCGATCTCGTTTCTGCCGCGAGCGGCTCCCTCCGTTGCTCTCCGTCATTCGGCTTTTGCCATCCAGTAGCTGGCCAAGGTCTGCAAGAGTAAAGCGGGCGGCGCAGAAGCCGCCCAGACTGGAGGCGAGCGCGACGAGACGGTTCTCTGTGGAGTCGGTCTGCACCACCGCGTCGCCGAAGCACGACACAACTACGCCCATCTTGCTGGCGGTGGTCACCGCCATGGCAAGTCCACACTCCGCGCTGTATGAAGGTACCGCTCCGGCGCGAGCGTTGCTGAAGACCAAAACCTTGCTTGTACTACGAGGGGGGCGTGAGCCCTCCTCCGGCGCGCGACCCACCGCATCACCAGTGGCGTCGTCCGCATCAGCATCCGTGTCGTCCAACCCAACACGGGTGACCGCACCGCTGGGGTGGGCACGAATATAGCACAAGGAAGCAAGCAGGGCACCGGCCAAGGAGCCCCACATGTCCACGTCGCCTGCTGTGCGTGCGACGGACGGAGATGTGGAAGAAGCAATACTGGCAAAGCCTTCGTGTTCAACCCCGGCAGAGGTCGGGGCCGAGGCATTTAGCTTCTGTACCGCTTGCAAAACAGATTGCTGGAGAAAACATGGTGAGCGAAGACGAAATAGCTGGGCAAAGGCTGTCGTCTTCTCCGCTTTGCTCGCCTCTGCGCCGTCGTCGAGCGAGAACGGAGTGCCGTTGGCGCCAACAAGGGGTGGATAGGTGGCTGCAACGCAATCCAGCGCGTGATTACGGTCCGGCACAACGGAGGAGTAGATGCATTTCGCACCGTTCTCTGGATCGGCGAGAAACACAGCCATAGGTGGAATGAAGTCAGGGGCGCTGGCTCGCACGCTGCACTGCACGGCGTGCAAGCACTGAAGAGCGTTTCCTACAAGTGACTCAGAGTAGAAGCCATTAGCCGAGTGCAGGATGCACACGACTGAAGATGACATGGAGCGAAGCGGTGCGATACGAATTGTATCGCGAGCCCAAGGAGAAGAGTCAGAGGTCGGATGTCCCCTGATGCGATCGCTGTTTCCAGTGGCACGTACGCACCACGTAAGAAGAAAGGAGGCTTGGTGGGTACGTGGAAGCGAGCACTTGCGTATGCACCTGCGTGTATCTACTTGCTGTCGAATCAAATTCGATAAGTGGTGCTGAATGAAGAGTTCGAGATGGAGAACAAAAAAAAAATCAAAATAAAAGGAGGGCAATCGCTTGCATGCGTTAGCTTAGGCTGGGTGACTCATCTTAGGGGGGGGGCCACATCACCGTCTCAAATTGCACCCTCATGTACAACAACAAAAAAAACGAAAGCGCCGCAACGCCTTCAACGTAAATGGTGGGTACCTGCTACTGCCTACAAGTATAGGCAGCCAAGCGGGAGCACAACAGCATTAGCTGTTCTCTTCTATCCTTGCTTCCGGCCTGGTAGCACCCGTCCGCACAAATCTCCTTTAGCCCATTGGCAGCTTCGTACGTATAATCAGGGGAAGAGAAAAAACGAAAAGCAACACAAAGAGAAGGGCATGAAGAAGGCAGTGCGATGAAAGAGCCTGTCAAAACAGCGAACACGCGCATGCATACCGTACGCATGATGACCTCTTCTTCTCTTCGCCACGAAAATACAGAAGCACGAAGCAAAGCGCCATCATGAACAAGAAATATTCGGCCCAAAAGGAAACATAACGCTACTTTTGAATTTCATTGCCGGACACCAGCACGGTCGCCACAACAGCGCATTTTCCTAATAACATCAGCACATAACCGGAACCACGCAGCTTATGTTTACCGCAGGTCGCTGGTGCGTTCGCGGAGAGCTTGCTTGCCTTTCAAGATCATTCTCTCACGCATATTGTCGAGCGGACAGATGGTGTCGTACTCGCGCACCGCCTCATCGAACGCGCTAGCATCCTCGCCTTGGATAGCGGCGATGAGGTCCGTCATGAGCATGTGCTCGCGTGTGTGCATGTTGAACTGCGTATCCAGCTCTTGATACTCCTGAAAGCGCTCCTCCACCACACCCACGTCTTCCATCAGGCTGGTCGAGGTCATCTGCGCGATCTGGCACAGCAGTGCGGTGAAGAAGAGCTTACGAGCATTGCCGCGAGCCACACGATCCTCTAACGCCTCACGCGCACACTGATCGTATATCTGCTGCGCACCTGCGTAGTCACCCGACCGCGCCTTCAGATCCGCCATCTTGAGGACAATTTCAGAGGCCGTCACCTTGGCGCCTTGATTGCGGTAATACCGCACGGCTTGCTGGAGCCACCTCATCGCCTCGTCGCCCATTGTAATGTCACCCAGCGCTGCGCACGCCTTGGCCGCATTCGTATACTTCTGGGCCTTGTCGTACAGGTCCACCACTTCCCGCAGCAACGCAGCAGCAGACTTGGCGTCGCCGGCCTTCACATATGCCTTCGCCGCCTCCTCCATCTCTACAGCCTGATCGCCCTCGCTCTTGTTCTTGTTGGACATCTCCGACGCACGCTTGTAGGCCTCGGCAGCCTTCGCGAAGTTCCCGGCCGCCTTATACTGCGTCGCAGCCTGCATAAAGTTGTCATGCGCACCATCAATCTTGCTGTCATTCGATGAGAACCACGACCGCTTCTTGAGCTGCTTCTCACCCTCCGCCATCAAAGCATCGCCGCGCTCTTCCATCTTGACACTGGACGTGTTGCTTCCTTTTCTTGTTGCTGGCGTCGCTGTTGCTAAATTTTTTGATGTTGTAATGAGAAGCCGCTAAAGAAAAACAAAAGGATCAAAAGAAAGCAGCAGGTGTGTTTGTGGTTCTGTGTTTGTGTGTGCGTTGATGTATATCAACGTGACTGAGAATGCGAAATGGTAAACCTGCAACGAGTGTGATGCAAATCCCGAGCTTTTGTCATTGGCGCAGCGCAGACCAACCAGCAGACACATGTCATTCAAAGACAAAGGTAAGCAGTTCACAGGAGTGCGCACACAAGTTTCAAAAAAAGGGGGGAGTCGTGAGCAAAGCAGGGGAGTTGAAACTATCCGCTGATCGGAAAGGAAGAGAGAGCTTGCAATCGCAAGAAGAGACTGCGGTGCTACAATAAAAAAGGATGAAGGCACTGGCCTATTCCGTCAGCCTCGTGCGCCATCCGATTTGCATGGAGGTCGTCGATCAAACGCCACAACGATATCGTCAGCGTATGAGACGCAAATTGAGGGAGGGACAGGGTGTGGCGTACATCTGCTTGCGACGACCGACTTCACAAGAGCAACGCCATCTTGCCCCCTCAGCGGATCCTCGTCCCGTGGAAAGGAAAAGGTGAAGACAAGGTCCACCACGAAGCGCGTAACGATCACGTTACCAAACAACTTATGGATCAGAGATATATTTTGTTGTTGTTGTCACAAAAGCAAGTGAATACATGAGTCAATTTACATTCCCAAAGTATACATGGACGCACCCCCACACCGACACCCACCGACACACACAGAAACTTCTAGACAACTGCTGTGGTGGCAAACAATTTCGAGAACACGGGTAAACAAAAAGAAAAAATAAAATAAAAAGGAAGAAACGGCTACTTGTGGCGAGTGGGGTCAATGAAGGAAGAAACAAAAAAAAACACAAACCAGAAGCAGACAAACCTACAGAAGAAAACAAAATGACAAAAAGTGAGGAAAAAAGTGCTGCGCAAAGGAAGGCTCCTCAGTCCACGCAAGATGCCTCGCTGGCACCGCTCCTCCCAAGTTCTGTTGTTCTGCTTTTGTTGATACCCTCCCCCTTCCACACACAATTCCGTTCAGAGCTTCATTGTACATCAAAAGGGACAAGAAAAAAAGAAAAGAAAGGAAGAGCACCAGTGCACTTGTCCTTCTCCTTTCTTCTTTCTGCTAAAAGCAAAGCTGTACTCTAATGTAAAGCGCTAGAAACCCACAGTGTTGCGTTTTGTGTTGGCTCGCCACCGCTGACGCGCGAAGTTTGAAGAAAAGTTTTCTGTTTGTCGCACTCCTACGCCGCATGTTATGGAGCTGGAAAAGTAGGATGACAGAACGGCGCGTGTTTGCCAAACATCAAAATGCTGTATTTGTACTCGTCAATTGGCCCCGCCCACGATGCCGGCCTTGACCTGCTGCGCCACCGCCTTGTGGGATGATTCGCGACTCAAGTCCTTCTTCTTGCGCTGCTGATTACGATCCTCACGCTCGCGCATCATGGCAAGTCGGGACTCCATCTGCTTTCGGATGTCCTCGTGACACACGATGTGGTCGTCGTCCTGCTCCACATAAAGGGCATTGTCGCGGTCGGCAGCGCTTGCGCCGAGGCTGGCGCTGGGCAGGTCCATCATGCGCACGAGGTTGCGTGCGTTCACGGCGCTGTGAGCGGTCTGTGGGGCAGTCGGCATTATGGGCGCTATCTCATCCTCTGCCTCCCACTCCTCCGTCTCCGGAGAGCGCTTTTCCGCAGGCGAGTCCGTTGCCTGGGACGTCAGCGCATTCCCCTCCTCGTCCTCCTCGATGCCGTGAGGCGATTCCTTGGGCTGCTCCAAGTCCCGGTTGGCATGCAGGGACGCGGGCTTACGACGCGCGTACGAGAGCGCCTGGTGGCGCTGAAACGCGATGAGGATCTGCGTCGCGCGCTCCTCAATGATGCCAAAGAACTCCTTCATGTTCGTTTCCGTGCATCTCCTCTCACCCTCTACGGCGTTGCCTGGCGCCTGCGGGCAGCCGATGTGCGCGTACACCTCCTCCGCCGTATCGGCCGTTCGTCGTACGCTCTCGCGCAGCTGCTCCGTCACACCCATCATCTCGTCAAGTCGGCTCTCCGTGTCAGCCAGCTTCTCCTCCAGCCGCTTGATGAGTGCACGGTGCTGGTTGTTGCTTTCGTCTTCCTCGCTCAAGAGGCGCTGCAGATCGCGGGTATTGTCCTTCAGCACCTCCTTCTTGGCGAATAGCTCGTTGATGTATTTGTACAGCGAGAAGTTCAGGTCGCCTGTATGCACGTACTGCGCTCGAAGATCGACAAGGTCATCTGTCATGAACGCCTCTTTGATTTGGTGCAGAATGCTCGTGATGGTCGCGCTCTCTTTTTCTACGTGGAGCACATTTGTAGACTCGTCCGTGACGTCGCTGCCCGCAACAGAGACGTTGTCCTCGGCGGCACCAGACGTAGTGCCACTCGCGCCTCGCGCATCCTCCAACCCTCGTGGCATGCTGGGGTCGTTTGCGCGCTCGCCAAATTCGTACTCCCGTGCTTCAAGCTCGAGCTCCATCTCGGTCTGCTCCTCGCGCATCGCCTTGATGTCCAGCATGGCGGCGTCCAGGTCGCGCAGCTGTTCCGCGTAGGCCTGGCGCTGTTCTTCCAATGCCGCACGCATCCGAGCCACTTCCCGCACGTGTGCGTCACGGTCGTCCATGTCGCGGTTCGACTTCTCGATGTGCTCGGCCATCTGGCGCTTCTTGCTCTTCAAGTCATCCTCCATGCGCTTGTGAACTCGTTGAAATACACGCCGCTCCTCGCGGATGACGTCGATGCGGTCGCGCAGCTCCTTATTGTAAGAGAGGGCGTCGTTAAACTGACCTAAAGCTTGATCCAGTCGGCTTTCGAGAATCTCGACTTGGCGCTGAACGGCGTCTGCCTGCTCCTTTTCCACATTCACGCCGCCCTTCAACTTGCGGCTGTGAAGGAGATCAATACGGGCGAGTTGGTAGCGCTTCGTAAGGTCGTTTTTGCGCATCTTCTCAAATTGATATCGGCGCTCCAGGGCATCAACGTCCGCCTGCAACGACGCAAGCTTGTCTGCCTTGACGTAGTCGTAGTGGGTTCCCGAAACAGCGCTGATCTCCTTTTTGAGCTCCTCGTTTTCGTTTGTCATGTGCGCGATTTGCTCTTGCTGCTTAGCGCTCTGGCCTTTCGCGCCAAGAATGCCATCCGCTATCTGGGAGCGGCGCAGCGTGTCTCGCTCTGACTCTTTCTTCTTCATTGATAACTCCACCGACATGGTGTTCCAACCGGTGGATGAGAAGACACAAAATCGCAGATGTGGCGAAAAGAGAAGAAAAAGGTTCCCTCCTTTGCGATGTTGAGCGGTGTGTTCTCACTTGTACCACAACGAAGCGCGTCTAGGAATGGAACGCGAGTCAGAGTCACGTGTCTGAACAAGTCCAGGCAGAAAAGGCTGGAGATGCACTTGTGTATTGGAGAAAGCCACGCAAAAATAAAAAATAAAAAATAAACCCAATTAGACGCTGAGGGCAAACAAAAAGTTGGTTCTTTGCATTCCACAAAGTTACCTTCACAACTTCACCTCCGTTGCACAGCACGCACAAAAGAAAGCGATCCAAGAAAAAGAGAGAGAGAGGGCAGATGAGTAGGGAAGAGTAGCGCAATGAATTCAAGCCTGTGCATCATGGTCTGCGGATACAGGAAGGCAGAGTGGCTACATGCTCTTCTTCGCTGAATGCCTAAATGAAGGCATGCCCAGCTACTTGGTGGGTATATATATATATATATACCTGCGCGCTTACACGCACCTCAAAACCAAAAGACTCGGTTCGTTTAAAAGGAAAAAGAGCGCGGCACCAATCCTTGAGAGCACACACTCCTCGCAGGAGAAATGCGGTCCTTAACTGCGACCCCGAAGCATGGCGCCGTTCGCAGTACTGTGCGGGGCGAAAAAAGGGAGCTCACCGTTCGCGCATCGATCCATCTATTTTTCTTTTGATCCCATTGACATTGCTTGGTTTACTGCCTAGTATGTGCAACGTGCAAATTAGTTAATCAGTAGCATCGACAAATTCTCAGCTCCCCCCCCCCCACCCTACCTCACCACTGGCACCCATAAATTGCAGAAAAGGAAAAGGCTTCACAGAAGTCCGTACATCCTCAGGCGCCACCACCTCTGCAAATAACAGCTTGTGTGACGTGAGAACCGATATTACGAGCTTAAAGAAGAAAAAGAAAAAAACATGAAGCACAACCGCTTTGGGAACTTCCATCTTTTTTGTGGCCGGCGCGAAAAGAATGAAACCAAAAGCAGAACATAAAAAACGTGTTTGTGCCCATTAATTTATCAACGGAAATGATGAAACGGCAAACACACCCTCAGCTGCAAGATCCTCTTTGATAAACCGATTACAACTCCTTGTGGAAGTCCACAATGGCTACCTGCAGCACTCATTTTTTCAAGGCACACACACACACGCTCAGAGACATACAGGCACGCACATGTGCAGCACCAATATATATGCAAAACTTCCGGCAATAACCAAAACAACAATTAACGTGAAGAACGCAACAATTAAAGCATGCGTTATCCAGCAAACCAAAGCACAGCAAAAAAGTCCAGCAGGCCGGCAGACCATCGTAGCCAACACACAACAGCACCGCGTCTCGCCCCTTTTGTGTTGTGGTTGCTGCTGTTTTGAAGTGTGTAAGGAAGCACACGCCCAGCTTTAAATAGTTCTTTTTTAAAGCCTCAGAAAGCCCCCCCCCATCTCTCACGCCACTCCTCTCTCTATTCCTAATCCCTTTCACAAGTCCTCCTTCTTTTCGTGGATGCGCTCAAAGCAGAGGATGTATGCTCCGTTCGGCGCTGGCGCGTCGCTGCTGTCCAGCGTCGCGCGTGTGTCGTTGTAGTACACCCACTTTTTGGCAGAGTCGTTGTACGCCGTAGCGGTATAGTGCCCAAAGCTCAGCGAGCCTGAGTGGTACACGACACCGCGCAGTCTATACCGCGTCCCCTCCGTCTGCAGAGCGACCGCCTCGGCATCGAGGTAGGGTGCGAAGTCCATCTCCGTGGGGAACTGTACAGTTGTGTCCTTCTTATCGGCGCTGTACGTGTGCATCTTAAACCGCTTGAAGGACACGATAAGGCAGGGAGGCAGGCGGTAGAGAGTCCTGTGCACCCGCGTCTCCCGGAATTCCTTGCACCGACTGCAGAACCACGCATCATCGCCGAGCAACACGTCCGGCTCCATGGAGTAGCTCAGGCAGTCGTGGAGCGTACACCTGGTATCCGCCTGGAAGCATGTGTGTGTGAGCAGGCACAGCGACTCCACTAACTGAACGGTTTTCGCGGCGTACATCGTGGCATCATACTGGATGAAGATGATCACTGTTGTAGTGGGGAAGCACTTCGCCCTCTTGCCCTCTTGTGCCACCGTGGGAACGGCATTAGATTCCTTACCCTCCTCGTCCTCTGAGCTATCTATCCCACCAATGTTCAACCATTCATCGCCCATGGCGTTCATCAGCTTAGCGACATTCTCCAGTGGCGCCACACGTGACACACGGTGCATCACCTTAACGTCCAGCTGTGTCGGTGGCGGTGGGTTCTGCCAGGTCGCAGCGTTGTCAACCGAGCTGTCCACTTCGCACAGCGCCTCTCCCTCTTTACGAGATGCAAGAGAGTTGAAATAGCCGCCGCCCCCGCCCAGTACATCAGCAGCCACTAAGGCGCTTTCAGCGTCTATCTGGCCCTCCGCTTGCTGCTCCAGCATAGAAACAGCAATCTCTTTGCTACGTGCGATGATATGCTGCGAAAACGGGGCGTTGGTCACCGCAGCCGCCTTCACACGAATGGATGCGTTTCGTGACACCACCATCTCATCCACCCAGACGGGGTTTGTCGTGAACGTCGTCGGGGCTGGATCGTTGACGTTCTTGAGGAAGTACCAAACGCGCAACGCCGGCGCTGCGGCTGGCAGTTGTGCATCTGTACCGGCTGCATCCTTCGCTTCGTCGCCAGCTAAGGAGAGACGCGCCCACGCGTGGACGCGGCCGTGCTCCGGTACCTCCATCACGCGCGCATCGACACGCAAACGCGACTTGAGAACCTCCTTCTTCTCCTCCCACCACTCCATCGGCTTCTCCTCGGTGTCGCTGAGGTCGCCAGTGCTGCCGAAGAAGAAGCTGTACACCTCCTTGCTGTCGACTGCGACACCCCTGAGCGCGTGGACGAGCCCCTCTTCCACATCTTGGCTCTTCACCGTGTTATCCGGCCCCACCAGCGCCTGCACGCGGAGCGTGGCTTGCACAAAGACACAATTTTTTTCTTCCACGGGCCGAGAAGATGAGACTACGCTCTGCTCTGCCATGCCCTTATCAGTCGCGCACTCGCTGCGGTTCAGCTCCACCAATACCTCTACGTTGTACCTGCGCTTCTGCGGAGGCTCCTTGATGCTTACCGGAAGCGTCACGTTGTTGTCGAACACAATACTCGACTCACTGCAAGTGAGGCACGTGAACACGGTCTTTGACTGATGAAAGAAAAGCGGTGAGAGAAAGGTCTGGTTGTTCTCGAGAAAGTTCTCCCAGAAAATCGTAGACAGCTCCTGTGTAGGGATGGCACTGTCGCTATCCTCGCGCTGGCGGTAGCAGCGAGCTGAGACGAGGTTGATTTCCTCGCCCATGTGATCGAGCAAGACCTCGATGAACTCGCTGGCGTCCTGCTGCTGATGACCAGCGAATCGCTTCACACGCATTCCGATTTGGTCCTTCAGCTCCCGGGTCTCGGCAAAAGAATGCTGTCCACTCCACATACTGGACAGCAGCTTGATGAGCGTAGGGGTGATGGTGGCCTGAGTGAAGTGAGAGATGGGCAGGGTCAACAACTGAGTGCGAAACGCCGAGAGATTCGACAGGCACTGGAGAGCGCTGTTCATATAGCAGGTATTGCCCACGTTCGTCAGCCCACACACGCCGCTGTTGTGTGCCGCCACCTCCATCGTCCCCGTGATTTCCTTTTCCCGTGCGTCGCCGTTCAAGTTGTGCAGTGTCACGCCCAACGAGAGAAAGATCTCTGACTCCGTCTGCTCCTTGAAGTCCTCTAAGCTCGCCGGCATCTTCGCCTCGATGTGACTGCGGAGCTGCTGGAGCACCTCCTGCACCGTCATTTCCATCCCATCGCCCTCAGCTGCAATGGCAAAAGTCTCTTCTCCGAGGGGAAGCATGAACAGCCCCTTGCAACTGATGCGCACGGTGTTGCTGCCATTAACAGCGGCAAACCACACCATTGACGCATCCTCAGACATTATCTCCTTCTCCTCTGTCGCCAGCCCCCAGGCCAGGTGGCACACCTCTCGCATCTCGCTGTGCAGGAGTGCCTCCTCGACAAAAACGGAAACAGTGAAAGAGTCCGGCACGCTGTCTGACTTATTGATCAAGATCCAATCAAACTCCACCTCGATCTTCAGCGGAAGCGCCCTCCACGCCGTGAGGCACTGCTCGCGCAGCGGGAAGAGGCCGTACAAGGTGTACTTGGGACCTGCCCCAAAAAAGTTCAAGAAGGAGTCGAAAAGGCTCTCAGGGATAACCTGGTAGCGATCGGTGCCAAGCTGCAGCCAGTGGTGGCGGGGGTCCTGCGGAGACACAGAGACTAAGTCGAACGTGTCGATGGGCCCTGGAAACGGGGGGAGGGGTCCAGGTGGTGTGAGGCTACGCTGATGCTTCGCCTTTGCGGTCCAGCTCAGCAGATCCTCCATCCACGCAGTGGGTACTGCGACCCCGCACGGTAATCCCTCCTTGTTCTTCATCAAGCTTTGGTGCTCACAGGCGAAGTAGAAGTAGTAAAAGAACAGGTCCGTGTAGATCTGTGAGGTGCTCTCCTCCACCATCCAGAGGTACGGCGCTGCCTCGGTGGGGCTACGAGACAGCCGCTGGTACGTCGGGAAGAAGCTGCAAACCCACGCATCCGCGATGAGGACCAAGATGGCGCAATAATCGGCCTTGTCATCAATGACAGTCGTATCGTCGGCGTACTTGCTGCGGAGCGCCTCCGGCAAGTGGGCGCCCCGCGTCAGCCGATCGCTCATGAGACGGCTGCTGAGATCGCTCACCTCCTTCGCATACGTGAAGCTGCGCAGGGAATAGCGCGAATATGGCCGACCCACACCAGCGCCGGTGGAATGGCACCCACCATCGTTCATTACCTCTGCCACAATACTCTGCAGCCCTGATACAAATGCGACGGCAACTTCACGCGGGGTGGCGCACACTCCCGCGCTCCCGCACTCATCCTCCTCTGCGTCCATATAAGGGGAAGAAGGGGTGACCAGAATCCTCAGTTCCTCAACTCTCTCCTGGATCAAGTCACGCAGCAGCGCACTGGCAATCCCGAACCACGCCACGTTGAACTCTTCAACCTGTTCGGGCGCCTTCTCCATTTTAATCGCGTCCAGCTGAGCTGCAGCCACGGCGCTAGACCGCTTCAGCCAGGTGGTGCTGCCATCAAAGCCGCGGAGCCCTTCCAAAATATTACTCACCAACGCATTTATGAAGCCCTGCAAAGGACTCGCTGGGGCTAGCGGCTGTGTGGGCTCTGCCTCATCGGCCATCCCTCCTTTCGACATGTTGCCGTTCTTTTTGATACCGTCCCATGTGATCACCCTTCCCTTCGCCGCGCCCCCATAAGCGTCTTCGTTGAGTTGCGGTGAATGCGTCTCCTCCTCGGACGGAGAAAGTGAGCTACGCGACGTGGCGCTTAGCGGAAACGCATCAGCGCTGTCCGCGCCGCCCTTCTCTTCAGCACCCTCGGTTGGATCATAACCCATTTCTGCTACAGATGCAATAAGGCCAAAACGAAAGCTTGACGTTTCTTTCACTGCAAGGCCTGGGAGCTCCGCCACGAATGGCCGGAACGCTAGCAACCACCCCCTTCCTATGTGTATGGAAGAAAGAAGATAACTAAAAGAAAAAACGGAAAACGATAACGGTAACCGGTTTCCGTGACACTGTTCACCGCCGTGCAGAAACGCAAGCCAGCACGCTTTTGGGCAAAATCTGGTGTACGTGATTATGTGCGTTGAAGTCTGACTTTTCTTTTTGTCGTTGCTGTTGATTTTGCTTTTGGCCCTTGGTGGCTAGTAAAGATCAAAATCTGTTTAACAGACGCACTGCGCAGTAGCGGTGCAATGGACCCGTACGGAGCACAAATAAGAAATGGAAAAGGAAAACAGAGAAACAGAAGATGAAGCGGCGCATATGAAACATGGGAAGAGATAAGTCGAAGCAATATAACGCCCCGCAAAGCTCACACTTTCCAAAATGGCGCTCGGGCTGGTGCACGGGCGGGTTGCGTACGCCCGGTCTGCACAAGGCAGAAAAGGTGATCATCTACCAGTCTGCTCGACAGATCATTATCTGATAGCTTTACGCAGCTGGCTTTCCGTTTTTCTCCCTCCTCCTCCAAGGCTCTTCCTCTGCATGCACCTTTCGCGTTTGCACCACAGCTAACTGACGCATCACGCCACCCAAACATCGGCAATGAAGAATAAAACAAAATAAACCTGTCGCCTATAAAAGAAAAGGTAAGGAGGGAAGACACGACGGCGCGCCCCCAACGGCAACCAAAAACGCCACTTGACTACGCACTTCCCCCAAAGAAGTGGCACAAGAAAAAGAAGTCGATGGTAAGACGCTTTACAACAGAGAAACCACAGCATTGATGACCATAATCGTACTGGGTACGACCGTCACATGTGGCCCTTCAATAGCACATCCAGTTGCAAAGTGTTCGAAGCTTGGTATGCAAGGTCCTTTTTTTTTTTGGGGGGGGGG